>OU427013.1:4111808-4196808 GCA_911387935.1 Dolichovespula saxonica
TTTTAGTGTCATTATTTTTGACGCTACGGCTTTGCTAAGAAGAGACAGAGAGGAAGACTTTTAGAGTAGCCGATAGGGAGGACAGTGGACGGAGAGACCTTGTATCGGCTTATAACTCGTGCAAATATTTACCAGCCGCGATGTAGAAAATTCGCGTCCAACGTGTTCTCCCGTTTACGTTCGTTTTAAAAATCATTTAAATTATTTATATTTATACATTCGTCCTGAAGGTGCAAACAATTTTTTATTTCTCTCGATAATATGAAGAATGCGTCGTTTCATTTCTAAAGATTGAACGACAAAGGCGCTAAAAATGCAAAGTTACGTATGCACTTTGGCATCAAAGTATGTTACTTAATATATCTTCTCGTGCCGTATACCCGCATATATTTAATAGCATTAATGATTGATATATTTTTACATACAGTCGAAAGTTTCCTCTATATCATTTCCATTTATATCGGATCTGTAAAAAAAAAACGAAAAAAAAAAGAAAAAAAAAGTCCAAACTTCTCTCATATAATATTATATTTATTTTTGTTGTTGTCGAAATAAAAAGGACGTTATCCGTCGTGGGTAAGTATCTTGAAAGGCACATAGAGCGACAGCTGCGGACGCGAGCGTGCCTTTCTAGGTGCGCTCGGTGTAACTCTACAGAGCTCTACTGCATTCACCACGAGGCGCATGCATATGTGATGGAGGAGGAGCCGCTATCGTTGCCCGCCGCCAACGACGGCGACGTCGACGTCGACGTCGACGAGGAGGACGAGGACGGCGTCATTGAACCTTCGGCGGGTTTCCTCTCGCTCGAGGGAAAAGCTCCAAAGCTTTAAGCCGCGCTGGACTACTCGGGTTGCGTCCTCGCTTAACCCTTTCAATGCTCATCCCCCATCGCTTGTTTTTCTCTATGATAAATGTCTATTGGAAATTCTTTACGGAATATTTCCTTGCTTTATTAAAAAAAAAAAAAAAAAAAAAAAAGAATAGAAAGAAAAGGAAAAAAAAAGTGAAATCGATTTTCGGATAATCGTTAAAATTTTCCTTAGAGAGCGACTTTGTAAAGACAGAGAGAGAGAGAGAGAGAGAGAGAGAGAGAGAGTAGGGACGGAGAGGGGCAAGTAATTCAGCTCTGGATGCAAGCTGAATATATAATCAATTAATTAAAACTAATAACATGCTTGGCCCACTTTGCGTCCATGGCTTTGCATATTCGTCTCGCTGGACTTTCTTACGACCTCGCGACCTCACGCGGAAGGTGAGGTGATAAAAAGAAAAGAGCGATTGTAATAAGTGTAAACTTTGAAAGAAAAGAATCATAGTTATAGGCCATATCTTATCTATACTTTCGAGAATAAACTATATGATAATCGCACCAACGTTTCGATCGATGCTCCTCTCTAATAGATCACTATAAAACGATTCGTTTGCTCTTATTCTACTAGTTTACTTACGAAGAATATATAGAGACAGAAAGGAAAGTTTCGTATGTGGAAACTCACAGTGGTAGGTAGGTAGGTAGGTAGGTAGGTAGGTAGGTAGGTAGGTATATATAGTTATGTGTATATACGTGTGTACACAAGCATTGCTCGAGCGTGCAGCTTACACGACCAACGTGTTCACGTGAGTTCATCTTCGAGTGCGTACGTTTAATGCGATACCTACTAAAAGTAATTCGAGAAGCGAGCCCTTCTTTGCGGATAATCGAGCGAAGTATATATATTTATATATATCCATATATAGGGTGGGCCAGAGTTATCGCCATCGTCCTATATAATTCAAAAACAATTTTTACCAAGTCCGATTAGTTTCGAAGGCAAACAAAAATTTCGACTTTTTATTTTGTCAACGAGAAAAAATAATCAACCGAGTAATTGGTGATATTTTAATATGTTATAATTATTGAATCGTACTGCGTAAAATTGGAAAATTTTTTGGCAAATCGATCCAGAGAAAATAACTTTAGAAATCCTTTCGTCGTTAACCGATTAGCGAGTTTTCCGAAAAAAAAAAAAAAACAATAGAAAAGAACGACGAAGAGCAGAACCTCCCACGCGACGTATCCGCACACCTTGAACAGTCACCTTACTTACTCGACTCCTAATCGATTTTCCCATTACGCGAATCCAGGGAGCAGTTCGCGGAGGCGCACGCACACACGTACGTGAAGGGACATTTACGCGCGCGCGAACACGATCTCGCTCGTTTTCCGTCGTTCCGCGTGTCCAGCCCGCATTTCCGTCCGCAAAGAAACGCTCTTTCTTTCTCTCTCTATCTCCTCGGAGCACCGCCCTACGTGTCTTCTTCCTTTTTCTTCCTTTACTCTTCGAAAACGACGAATAATATCGATCGATCGATCGAAATGAAACCAATTTTTTGAAAAATCGAATGATCTTTACGACTCAGAATCAATCGAATTTACGACAATAACGATCGCAACAATGTTCTACCTATACTGTCTTGTTTTCGCATTAATATCGTTCTATTCCCAGGCATCGATCGAAAGTCACGGTAGAACGCTTCGAATTACACCGGTTGATTCTACGTGAATCACCCGAGAGAGGGAGAGAGAGAGAGAGAGAAAGTAAAAGAGAGAGACACGTTTTCATCTGAGATAGCGAGAAGTCGAGCAACTTGGAAGTCCGCCAAGAGGGGCCTGGCCCTGTTGCTTTTCGACCGACCAACTAAGCTTGAACGTTAGAATATGCGATGAGATCGAAGAAAGCATTAACGTCTTATCCTCTTGGTAGAAATTCTCGAGCGATTCGTTGCGTCACGGTTACGTTGCTAGATCGATAGTTCGGATGACTCGACGAATAGTATTTCTATGGGCGACCACATGCGCCGTCCACGTTCACCAGTTGCATCCTCCGTGTTCGTTGGCCATTAGAAGGTAATTTGTAATAAGAAGTCTTTTATCGGAAAGAAAGAGATAGGAAGAGAGAGAGAGAGAGAGAGAGAGAGAGGGAGGGAGAGAGAGAGAGAGAGAAGAAACAAACACCCAGTATGAAAATAATATAAACAATTGTGTAAGAAACGTATTGTACAAATTCACGATTAATCTTCCCAAAAGACTTGTCATCCTTTTCTTTCTTTTCTCATCTCTCTTCGTTCTCTCTAACCGCCTATCTATCCAACCATCTACCTCTTTCTCATTTTATCTGCGGTACATTTGATTTAAAGAGGCAAAGGTCCTTCGATTCCGACACGCCCGGTGTCGGAAGGTTTCTCAAAGATGGAAGGGACCGATGAGCGAACGAGAATGAGATGGAAGATGGTAAAGAAGAAAGGAGAGAATCAGGAAGAGCAGTTGGAGGGCGAGCAAAGAGTCGTAGTAGTGGGGGAGTCGTTGCACTCGGTTTTTTCCGGCTCGTGGGGGAGTCGGTGGGTGCGAGGCAAGGGTGCGTTGGATTCGGTTACTTGGTCTCACCCCTTGGACCCACCTCCGGAGTCGAGGCAACGAGCCAGGGAGCCCTGCACTCTCACCCTCCTTGGTCTCCCCACTACTTGCATCGGCACTACCACCACCATCGGCTCCACCACCACCACCACCACCACTACCACCACTACTACTACTACTACATACAACTTGCAGCAGCGCCGGCAACAGCCGTCGTCTCCTCTCTCTCTCTCTCTCTCTCTCTCTCTCTCTCTCTCTTTCTCTCTCTCTTTCTATCTTCGTCGCTCGCGCAATGTCCTCCGTCTCCCTTCCACGCGCCTCAGCAGCAGCGGTGTACTTCTCGTTTTTTTAACGAAGGATCCGCTCAATACCTCGGCTGTCATAACCTCCCGGCACCCTCCCAGCACTCTCCCAGGGTGGTGCTGGTCCGCGCACCTCTCTCTTTCTCTCTCTTTTTCTCTCTCTTTCTCTCTCTCTTTCTACTTCACGCAAGCCTCCGCAGGGCCCACCTTCTCTACCTCATCCTCTTCCTCCTCCTCCTCCTCCTCCTCCTTCTCTACCCTTCTCCTCTCGTCCATTCCTCTTCCCAGTTTTTAACGTTTCGTTCGACGTTTCCCTCTGGGTACTGCCGAGAGAAAGAGAGAGAGAGAGAGAGAGAGAGAGAGAGAGAGAGAGAGAGAGCCAAGGGGGAAGTGCATTTCGTCGTTACTTTGTTTTACGTGCTTCCTCCCTCTTCTTCCTTCCTTTTACGTCTCGCGTATACCACAGCATCCTCCATTCCCTTCTCTCCTCTCCTCACCTTTCCTCTCTTTTCCTCTCCTCTCCTCTCCTCTCTTCTCTTCTCTTCTCCTATCCTCTTTTCCTCTCTTCTCTCCTCCTTTTCTATCCATCACCAATCAAAGCCGTTTCTCGTATATGCTTCTTGCTTTTTCGGTCTCGCACCCTCTTCTCGAATCACGATCTCTCTTCTCTACCAAGGGTCACCGGTGCAGCGAGAGCCACCTCTCGATTGGTTCTCAATTTTTATCGATTCTCTACGAGACTAACGAGAAAGACTCTCTTTATTTCTTTTTAAAATACGCTTGGGAGACGCCTCTACGCTGCTGCTCTTCCTCTTCCTCTTCCTCTTCCTCCTCCTCCTCTTCGTCGTCGTCGTCGTCGTCGCCACCGCCGCCGCCGCCGCCGCCGCCGCCGCCGCAGTCATCCTCTCTTTGCTCGTCTTTTACTAAGAAATTTCTCGTAAAAATCATGGTGAAAAGGGCCTGATACTGCTACTGCAACAGCAGCAGCAGCAGCAGCAGCAATTGCGTATAAAATAATACAGTCCGATATCGTCGTAAAACTGTCCACGACGTTACACGTCATAAACTTCACCGTGAATTTCACAAATTATTTACATAAAGCGTTACCTTGTTTATGATCGTACAATGTAAACAAAGAAAGTAATCCACGTTATGCTCGTAAGACGGAAATATATAGGCAATACTTCTCTTCGTGAATATTTGTTTATGTTTCTTAAATAGATGATTTGTTAGGCTTACCAAGTCTCTCTCCGTTGTTTTGTAATATAATATGATTGATTTTTTTTAGGTACATCTATAGAGTTATATCGAGTACTTATATTTATTTATTCTTTTTTATATATAAAACGTATACATTTCGTCCGGAAAGCCGTAAGAAAAAGAACAAATACGAAACGTGGTAGTTTCTCGCGTGTCACGAGAAAGGAAAAAAAAAAAAAAAGAAAAAAAAGTAAAAAGGAAAAAGTAATGAGTCAAAGGGAGAACCAAAACGTTCTTGAAGGTGTACAAAGTTGCAGAAAAATACACCTTTTCGAGAAGATCTTGGTCGAAACGGTGGAGGCTATAGAAGAACGGAGTCGCTCGAAAACGCTTAAATCCTGTTTGGAGGCTCTCGAAAATCCTGCGATAGAAGTAGCAGGCCTTCTTCCGTTCCTCCCAACCACCTCCACCCTCTTTCTCTCGGGGAAGCAACAGTTCGTTCCACGAGCATCCCCCGTGCTTCCCCGCACCTTCTCCATGCTTTTAGCATCCTCCTTTCGCCACCCTAAACCACCGGTAGCATAGTGCACAGCTTTTGCCAACCCCCTTCGAACCTCCTTCCTTCCTTCCTTCCTCTCTCTCTCTCTCTCTCTCTCACTCGACTACTTTTCACACTCGTGCGACTACACTTTGGACGTCTACTAAATTTAGACTTCTTTTTCTTCCTAGTTGACACCTTCGTGACGAAACTTTGAAATCATGTATCCTACACGAGTAGAATAATTCTAGAGATATTTTTTCGAGGATAATAATCTTCGATGTGTTCTTAAATTGATTGTCATCGAATTATTACCTCGTCTCGATTAAATCGACGTAATCGTTATCGAACGAAATGGATTTAGGAACGAAGCGAATCCCAGGGAAATTCGATGGACAATATTTTTACCGTCGGGTATCAACGGACCGAACAGTGTTGGGTTAGGTCTGGGTCATGCAAACGATAAACAAATATCGAAACGGGATTCGGTCACAGGGGGATGGAGTTTTAATTAATTTTTACTTAAAAATTTATGAAACGCGATCGGCCTGCTAATGGATTAAAAGTTTTCGCCACCGGGAATAATAATCTCGTTTTCGAACGCGTCTCTACTCTTTCACCAACGATCGAAAAGCGTCGCGTAAAACGCAAGAGGAATGCAACCCGGGGAAAAAGCAGTGGAACGGTAAAAACGAGTAGATTGAAAATATCGAAAGGCTGAGTTTGCTGAATTATTTCGTTTCCAACGATAATCAAGTTATGCTAACATTTATGAATTACAAAAATTGACAATGTAGAATAACATTCTGATGGTATTTCGACTTGCAAAGAAAGAGAGATATGTAGAGACAGCGAAGAGAGACAGAGAGAGAGACAGAGAGAGAGAGAGAGAGAGAGAGAGAGAAAAAGGATCCTGGGTGGAGATGCCTTTGGGAAACACGGTTCAAAGTAATTCAGTCTGCAGAGCGGGCGAAAAAGAGAATGCCAAAAAAAAGCTCCGTTTCTCATACGAACGCGTAGTAAGGCATGTTTAGCGACTAGTCTGTGTAACTCGCGAGACGACGCGTGTGCGCAGGTAACTCACGAAAAGGTGTAGAGAGAGAGAGAGAGGGGCGGAAGAGAGAGGAGAGGGAAGGTATATTTCGTGTTGGGTCAGACGCAGCTCTCGGCGTCTCTCCACTCCACACACGCATCGCTACTCGTCCCTACTCCCGACTCCTCCTCTTGGTACTACTCCTTGATGGCATGTGTGTTGTACACGCGTGAAACACCCCCGTCGTCGTCTCGCTCGCTCGCTCGCTCGGTCGAAAAGCAGCACGGCGACGAAACGCATCAAAGAATCCATCAAATTAAAAACGCAATTATAAAACAGCGTCGTCGCCTCTCTCTTTGTCGAACGGCAAGTTCCTCTGGCAGCTCTACGAATGCGCTAGTCTACGTCACCGTCACCGTCACCGTCGCCGTCGCCGTCGCCGTCGCCGCCACTGCCTTCTCCAAGCCACCCTCCACCTTCTCACCCCTTCTCGTCCTACCCAAACCCTCGTTGCACCTCTCTCCCTCTCTCTCTCTCTCTCTCTCTCTCTCTCTCTCTCATCTCGACTCTACGTAGAGACCGGAGGATATGTCGCAACCCTCCGGCACCCACACCAACTCTTACCCCTGCTACTCGACCTACCCTCCCTTGGTTCCTATTCCGAAAAAAAAATCATATCGATCCCAACCCTCTCGCAACTACACGACCCCCTCCTCTCTACCTACTTCTCATCCCTTTCGCTTACTACTCCTTTTCCGGCTGGCTCTCTCAATTAGGAAACGCTTCAAAAACGTTGCACCCCACACAAGTAAGACAAGGAACAGTCGACTGGCATGGGTCTGAAAAGACGGGAAAGAAAAAAGCCAACCCCTGTATTCTCTCTCTCTCTCTCTCTCTCTCTCTCTCTCTCTCTCTCTCTCTCTCTTTCTCACCTCCAGCCTTACATTTTTTCTCTTTTCTCTTGTTTCCTCGCACCTATCTCGACGCCTTCGACGTTTTGTCCTTCGCCGAGGGAACGAAAATAAAACTCTTTCACGGATCGAAAGAGTTACCGTCGAAGAGTGACCTATCGATTATTTACGAAAGACGTTCGTAGAAACGAGTTTCCACGAAAAAAAAGTTAACTCATCGTTTTGATCCAACTATTCGATAGAAAAAACTTGCTTCGCCTAACATCGCTATTCAGTAGTGGTAAGGTCTATAAGAACGACCGGTCTAGAGCATGGAAGTGTGACAGGTGGTTACTTTCCTATTCTCCTGATGCGCTATTTCCAAGATACGTCGTTGCACCTACGAACGAATGCCTGACGAACGCTACAGAATAATTTAGTTGGGGTAACGCGAACACTACCGCTTTTCGATACGAAAAGCAACGCTTTAAAGAAGAAGAAGAAGAAGAAGGAGAAGGAGAGAAGGTGGACTGAGAGAGAGAGAAAGACCAGAAAAAGAGTTAGCCCCTCCGTACTCGTATGAAAATTTAAAAGAGTTCCCGACTCGTAGGGTAGTCTCGGAAATCGACTATGACGTCTCCGAGGCTTCAACCCTCGAAATAAAACCGACCAGGCTTGCATCGAACTCGCGATGCCACCTAAAATCGTTGCGTAACACACAAAGGAGTAATCCAATCTCGAGGAGATTGAAAACGGTTCGTCCCTCTCTCTCTCTCACTCTCTTTTTCTCTTTCTCTTTCTCCCACTCACTTCTCATCGATCGATCGTCTCTCCACCTCTTTCTCTCTTTCTCTCTCTCTCTCAGTCATATATATATATATATATATATATATATATATATATATATATATATATATATATCGAAGCTCTGTGTTAATTCACCGTAAGGAATATAAATGGATGCGCGCGACGCTAAAACGTTCGGAGAAAGACTCGAAAGAACGAAGAAACCTACGCTAATTGATAATTAATCGGAAAAGAAAGGGAGGATGGTAAAGAAGAAGTTTAGTAGAAGTGGTAATAGTAGTCTCGATCGCATGGTGGGGACGACTACCACTCCCTTCTCGATTTTTTTTTACCGGCCAGTCTTCTATTGATCGGATATTCAAAAATTTCAGAAACGAGAAGAGATAGAAAAAAGTTTCGAGTGTGGGTAAGGAAGACGGGAGGAGTGAGAGATAGATAGAAGGAGAGCGAAGGAGAGACAGAGAGAAAGAGAGAGAGAGGGAGAGAGGGAGAGAGGGAGAGAGGGAGGAGAAGAAACGACCGGTAGGGGTGATGGTAAAGGTGGTAGTAGTAGAAGCGGCGTTGGTGGTGGTAGTGGAGGTGGTAGTGGTGGTAGTGGTGGTGGTGGTGGTGGTGGTGGTGATGGTGGTGGTGGTAGTAGTGGTGGGTGCCACGACCCTCCGCTTCCTGCAGGGGGTTAACTACCACCACCGAAGCATCGCCAAAGACGCGCTTTTCTTTTTGTTTCTTTTACTAGTCGTTTTTTGTTTCTTTCCCCGCCGACCGGCGCTACTCTCTCTCTCTCTCTCTCTCTCTCTCTCTCTCTCTCTCTCTCTTTCTCTCCCTCTCCCTCTCCCTCTCCATCTCGCCCCCGCGCTCCTCATCCACCATTTCTTCCTCGCGCCGTCGCTTCGTCTCTTCCTCCTCGTCGTCCACCTAAAATACGAGTTCGATATTACCTTTCACCCCAACCACCGGCAGTTGCACCACCAGCACCATCACCACCCAGGGAACTTCGACCGATCCACCAACCATCCAACCAACGCTTCTAACCATTACCGTTCTCCGCACAATTTAATTGCTAGCATTTTATTAAAAGTATCGACAGTCGGCGACCTTCTTGTTTACGACTCTTGCAAATTAATGTCCTCTCGCCCCCAAGCCAAAGCTCCCTTGGCTTTCCACCGTTGCCAATATCGCGTGAGAGAAGGTAGCAAAGGGATGAAGGGAGGGCTGGAAGAGGGAGAGCGGCTGGAAGAGAAGCCAAACAAAAAATCTTGAAATTAATATTTCCTCTTTCCATCCTCCCTTACCTCCTCGCCGTACGGGAGTACCGTGCTATGTCGGGGCGTTAGCCTCTGCGAGACGACTCGTGCATTTTAAACGAAGCCCTTTCGCAATGAGGTTCGATGCTTATACCGAAGCTGAAAGAGTAACGTTCATAGCTCGATATTATCGTTGTGATTGTTTTACGATCGTGTTGTTTTACGTTCAAATGAATAAAGAAAAAAAAAAAAAAAGAATAAATAAAAGTCTATTCTTTAGAGTGAAATTAAAATATCAATCATTAGAGCGTGCGTTGGTAAAAGTTGATTCAAATCCTTCGGACCAAAAGTTTCCACGTTTCTGATTAAGAATGACGTACTAAAAGTATTATATTTCGTATTTTTTTTTTTCTTTTTCTTTTTTTTTTTCAAGATCGATAAATCTTATTAAAGATTTTCATTGAATGTATCTACGAAATATTCGTACGTCGGACGAGTCGTATACGCTCGGAGATACTCGAGAAGCCACATTTAGAGCGAACCGATGGCGACGACACGGTCGATCGTCGTGTTGTCGGTCGAAAGATAGGTCACCGTGAAGAGCAACGGTATGTTGACCAATAACGTTGACTGTAACAAGGAACACTCGACGCAACTACGATCTTACTTTGCTTAATACGTCACGTCGAGTCGCGCCGAAACGTTCGACTCCAACTATCGACTCGAACAAAAACGAAAGATAGAAAGACGAAAAGACTCTTTTTCATAGAGCGAAAGGATGAAAGAGAATTCGTTCGAGGTGCGTCGGGTCTGCTTCGATATAAATTGGCTGGCACAGCCGCGATACGTGACGTTTAATAATTATAGGAAGTGGAGTTTAGTTGGGGGAAGGGGTGGTCCGGCTGAACAACTTGTTGACTCCGCTTCGCTATCCGTGCACGTCGATGCCAACGTCTCGTCTCGTCTCGCCTTTCCCTCTACTCTTTGACATGAACGTTTCAACGATCACTTTTTTTTACACCATCTATCCGATTTACAAAATCTCTACTTAACCCTTTGCCACGCCCATACGCAATGCCATAATAAATATTTCTTAAGCATTCATTTCTAATTACATCGTTCCGTTTCATACAAGCAAAAATATTTTCGAACGAAATTATTATGCAATAAAAAAGAGAGCATCCGATAAAAGATGCGTTGGTATCTAAAGTTTCTGACGTAAATGGAATATATAAGTTAGCACGTGCTACTAATCAGTGTCGTTAGAACGCTATCCGCTCGAGGTTCGAAAAGCGCGTTAATGTGGAAGCAACGAGTAACGATTCCGCGCGAACGGTCGATGCGCTAGCTGAACGCAACGTAAACCGGGAAAACGTTCGCAAAATGCTGTCAAAGCACGATGCTGCCAGAAATAACACGGCCCTTAGACGACATTTCGTTTACGTTATTACGAAATACCTTAAGGGGAAACATAATAGCCGTCTCGAAATGCTTTTATAGACGTATATATGTATGTGTGTCTTCTTCATCCGAAATATCCAGCGACGTTTCGAGTTTTGTCTTGGTCGTTACACGTAATTCCTTTTTTGAGAAATAAAAGAAAAGAGAGAGAGAGAGAGGTAGCAAGAACACGTTGAAATAAAAGTGCATTCGAACGATGTCTCCCGGTTTTAATAAGAGAAAAAAAAAGAAAAAGAAACGAAAAATGAGTTCTACGGATTCTCTTTTTAAAAAGAGCATCTTGAATAGTACAAAGTAAACGTACTTTAACCTCCCTCGATCTAATCTTATCTTATCTTGGAACTTTCCGGAAAGTATACTCCTCTTCTTGGCATCTCACCTGCTTTTGGATAAACTTCTTTCTCTCCTTTTACTCTTCTCTCTCTCTCTCTCTCGCTTTCTTCTCTCCTTCATATCGCGAACATCTTTTATTAATTGATAAAAGTAGGTAAATTATAGATTACAAATTGTCTTTTTTCTTTCCTTTTTTCTTCTCTCGCAATTTTACATTATTCGTAAAAATGTTATAGAGGAAGCATCAGGCGATTTTCAAGCGGTCGCTTTGACTCGGACAAAATCGAGAAGCATGCTTTGTCCGTGAGCTGTGTCGTACGGTAGGGGCCACTTAATGAATTAACAAGGCCATTACCATCGAACCGTGAAAGGTATCAAAAATATTCCTCCTCCTTCTCTCTCTTTCTCTCTCTCTCTCTCCCTTTTACTTTGGCAAGTTTACGCTTACGAAGACAGAAGTAAGACAAGTGGTAGAACCTTTAACCTTTCGAACTTCACCACTTTATGCATTCAAACTAGAGATCGAACAAATTTTAAAGTCAAACTTTGTTTCCGAGTGCTTTGGACCATTCATTAATAGCTTCGGCAAGATGTAAATCGATCTACTCGTGGTAACGTTAATTGGATCCAAGAAACCGACGAATGATAGACTGCAAATTTGGTTGGAAAAAGATATTTGCTTTTTAAAAAGGATTTTTGTTCCTTAGGAGCTTTAAGGATAATATCAATTTGAAAAGTAAATATATAAATGAATAATAAATCTTAATAAAATAAGATAAGGACAATATGGATGAAGAAAGAGGAAAAAGAAGTAATGAGATCACTCGAATCGTATTGCGAGCGAGCTAGCGAACGAACGAGCGAGCGAGCGAGCGAACGAGCGAGAGAGAGCGAGAGAGAGCGAGAGAGAGAGAAAGAGAGTCCGAACGTCGCCATTGGTTAACACCAAAATGTCGGCTGACAGGTTTCGTGTGGTTACGTAAAGTTGACGATGTAGATAGCCGAACTAGAATGGGGACGCTCCTGCCACAACGCGACTCGTCCGACGAAATGCACTGGTGCGTGTTACTGTCCGATGCGAAAACGTTAGGCGTCCTGTTCTTCTCTTTTCGTATTATTTTCGATTTTTCAAGATCCACCGTGTTAACTGATCTTTTGGAAGATATCGTTACGTAAGAAATTTGATCGTTCGAAACGTTACATGTTTTTTTACATACGTAAATTATCATTTTACTATACTCAATACGTTTTATTATATTATTTCTTATGGCGCAAGAAAAGTAAAATAAAAAGTTAAGACGAGTTTCGACGTTATGGTAAGAATTTTCACGAGATTCTTGGTTCACATCGAGGAACTTTGCACAAATGTTTATCGTCGTCGTCGTCGTCGTCGTCGTCGTCGTCGTCGTCGTCGTCGTCGTCGTCGTCGTAGTCGTCGTAGTCGTCGATTCGAAGGCAGGAAGAGAAGGGTTACAGTACGACGATAGCCACACGACGTGTTGTAAAAGCGATGGAAGCTGTAACGACGGATTTTACGACGACTGCCGGTTTAAGAAGCCTCGAAAAGAGCGAGAGTTTGAGGAAAAGAAGGAAAACGAGGTGCCTTAGACGCGAGAGACTGTCTTCTCTACGATCGCTCATACCGATTTATATCACGACACTTTTCTATTCGCGAAGGTCAACGTTCTTTATGTCCGACGTAAACGAAAACGATTCAGGCTCTTTGAATCCTCACACTTTGCCGATATCGTCCTCTTCCTTCTATTTCGAAAAAATAAACGTCTCGTCTTTATCGCCCTTTCGATATTCTTCAAATCGAGCTCTAAATAATAAAAAAAAAAAAGAAAAAAATAGGTAAATGCTTTTCGACGAATTATCTATAATTGGTACGATCGTCAATCGTTCGTTAATCGTTCAATATTTTATATCCAAATAATCAACTCCGTATTTATTATTTTTGAATAAAAATTCAGCCGATATTTATTGGCCAACTTCTAATACTATATTATATACAAATAATATATGTGCCATTGGATGATTTATTTAGATATAAAATAGTGAGAACGCCCTGGCTAACTCGATACATAAGAATATATGTTGTATTCGTAGAGAGAAAGATTGTTTCGAAGAAGAATCGTAAAACACTCACGGGACAGATTAAAACTTCCGAGGTCTACACTTAACGATTTAAATTATAAGTTAGACTAATTACATGCATGATCCAACTGTGAGATGTACGAGGTGACGTGCTAGAATACGAACAAACAAGATCTCCTGGATAAATAGATAAATAGATATTATTAAGTCTACCGAAAACACACGCAAAAGTCATAAACGCACCGTCATTTCTATTAATATTAATAACTTTCGATCTTGGCAGAAAGCTATTAAATTTTTTCCCGTTTTGAAGGAACTCGAAGGTGCATAAATATAGTAATAATTACAATTAGTTGGGCTGCCAATGTCGCGAGAAAGGTCGATCGTTTAACTTCGAACTAAATCTTACAAACTAATTAAGCTTAAAACGCTAAGTGTAACGATTGTGTAAAATCAAAGTCACTCCGGGCTCTCGTTTCGATGAGATATTCATACATATATGTATGTACGTATTTGTATTACGCTCCTAATATAATTCGCATTTATATACATAATAAAATAAAAGTCCCTGTAATAAATATATAATCCTCGAAATAAAATATAGGATATACGAGTATAACGATAATTAAATAAACTTAATCTAAAAGCTTATAAGTACAACGATAAATATAGTTAACATAAAGTCGATATAAATTATTATTACGTTGAAAATAAATTGCTGCGTAGAAGAATTGTTATTCTTCGAAACGACGAGAATTAGACGAAGAACATCCGACTTCGGCAGAGGACCAAGCGTGACTGACGAAAGACGTCAACAATAGACACGTTGAAAGTCATAGACAATATGTACGCAGCTATAGGACGAGGACGATTCAAGGTTTATATTATTATGTAGTACTACGTGCCTACAAAGGTCAATCGAGAAAGCTTCGTAATTGTCGTATAACGTTCGGATAACTTCGACTCCGATCGACTAATTCCGAGAAATCTCCAACACTCCCAATCCCTCTACAGAATTTGCATTATTTAATTTCGCGTTACGTTGTAAAAGAGCTCGATAAAAAGTTAGTCATTAAAATTTTTACTTAATCGTTAGCTCTTTTACAAGTTCGCCTTTTATTTTCTCTTATTATCTTTTTATATTTTCTTTTCCTTATTCTTTTCTTAAAGACAGCTCGTAAGACGCGTTACTTACTACTCCACTTTTACGAAACGAACTCTCTGTTCGCGTTCGCTTTCCGATTTACATGAGTTTTAAAACGCATATCGATCGATGCATCGAGATCTCAAAAGTATGCCAACGCGATACGCCGCGACCCAAACGTAGACGCAGCGTCATGCCGTGACCTTCCAACGCAACGAGTACCGTGGTTTCTTATTGGCCTGATTTTCGCCATTATCAATATTAATAGAGTCTTAGGTCCATTAGTCTTTATAAAGTGTAAAAGAGAGAGAGAGAGAGAGAGAGAGAGAGAGAGAGAGAGAGAGAGAGAGAGAGAGAGAGAGAGTATAGTACACACGAATCTTTTACCATTTACGCCACTTCTCTATCTAAATTTCTTCCTACCGACGAAAGCTTTCCGTGAATTTCAATTTTGAAATGCATACGATTGAAAAATGACAAAATGTATTAATATTTAATACGGTTTGATACGCAATTTAGCATATATGTAATAATTTCGTTTTTCATATTGCAATGTAATTTTTCTGTTATTTCCACTTTATGCATTTGTATTTGATTAAAGCGCAAAATTCATCGACGAAATGATTCGACATTTATTTTCTTTTTTTTTTTTTCTTTTAATTCATTTTCGAAACGTGAAGATCGTTCTTGTCGGCGTTTGAAATTTTGTCAAACGATCGAGCGAATTCGAATATAAAAAAAGAAAAAAAGAAGAAGGAGAAGAAACTAAAAAAAAAAATAAAAAAAATAAAAAATGAGAAGAACGAAAAGAAATTGACAGGCTTTGCTATCGATAGCACCATTTTCTTATGACGATTTCGTTTCTTTTTCCGGTCGAAAAGAAAAAGCGAGCAAGCTATATCTGGATTCCCATCGAGAGAGGAGGTGCATCCTGCCGTATCTAATAGCACGGTGAACACCTTTCCATCCGCCATGTCTATCTTTTTTCCCGTCATTAGACACGATATCCTTCCTTAGAAATGTCCCTTTTCTCGAGCAAGAGTGGCTATCGTCTACAGTTTTTTCTTTTTTCTCTCTCTCTCTCTCTCTCTCTCTCTTTCTTTTTTCTTTTCTTTCGCCAAAAACAAATCTTCCTTTTCTTTGCTTCGCGCGTACCGATCTATTTTTATACACATTCACATTTAATATATTTACCATTTCTTACATTTATTAGAAACACCGATCGATTTTGAAGCATGCTAACAAGTTCAATCCGAGTTTTATTTAATTGCGCGTTATAAACCAACGGAAATTTCTTTCGGTAGATATGTAATTCTTTTTTTTTTTTTTTTTTGTTTTCTTTCTAGGACAAAATACGTATAATAATATGTGATCGATAATACGCGTAATAGAGAACGTTTCCTCTACAACGAAGATTTTTATCGTAGGTCATAGGAGACAAAAAATATGTAAACATTCGGCAAGCGTGTAGTACATTACGTAATTCTCAAATCTGTTCGCTACTATCGGACAATTTAGACGCGTATATGTTTTAATCTTTAGATGACAAAGGTCGTATTCAAGGAGAGTTTGATTTCGACGAATATTATTTCCAATAGGAATAAATGTGGCAAGGAAGAAGGAGAAAGAGGAACGGGAGAGAGAGAGAGAGAGAGAGAGAGAGAGAGAGATCTCTTATCAAATTTCTTTGGATCCACGCTAAAGAGCAAATTTATGTTTCATAGCCGATAAATCGTCCTCTCGTCTAGAGGTTGCGCGAACTTTCGACGTCTCCAGTCACTCGTCGCATAAAACCGCTCTAACCTTATGCGTTTCGTTCCACTTTCCTCGATTCGCTAAGCATAAGCGACGGAGATAGAAAGAGAGATATACCTTACCTTCGAAAAGGCCAGATTTTATTTTCGATGGAGAACGGAGAGAGAAGTTTGAGATTCGTCGGATAAAAATATTCTACCCTACTCGTTTTTTATCTTTATGAAAGTTCGAAGAAAAAGAAAAAGAAAAAAAAAACAGTCACGTTCGACGTAGGTTCGCATTAACTCATAACATTTTAAATATTCCTTCATAGCTTTTATTAATTCTTAGTTTTTAGAGGAACTCCTTAATTTTTTCAATTCACGCCATTTATAAGTTTAAAGTTAGATTCGACTGGATTATTATTCGCGTATCCTCGATCTATGTTATTCAATTTTTGATATAAATTTCAAATCAATCTTTCCAATCGTTTAGGCGATAGAATTTATACTCGTACGCTCGTACACGTTTATCTATAAGTTGGATATGTAGAGTTTTTTTCGTATCCCGAGTTATTTCTAATGTCTAAAATTGAAAAAAGAAAGACATACTACTCGTATGATAATTATCGTAACGAAACAAGTATGCTTTTTTCCGAGAAAGAAAAGCGATCGATCGATCGATCGAATCAACAAGAAACGATCGATATAGTACGGAATCGAATACCGCAAAGAGTTATTTCTTGCACTCGAGTTCGTTACCTCTATAAAATATTGTATTATTCTTGCTTCATTGATTTAGCAACGAACACATGAATATCCGGTCTCGATAATAAATTAAATGCGATCGAATTCTAATATCATTGTGCATTGATTTAATTTATCATACTCGAAAGCTCTAGCAAAACATTCCTTTTTATTTTATTATGAATTTATTATTATAAATTGTGTCAATGAAATTTTATTTGAACATCTTTAATATATTACGATATTTTTTGTTTCGAGAGGTTTTTATCAATTAATTTCCAAATCGATTTATTGTATAATTAATTAAAATATTTACTAATATTATACGAATACAAATGAAACTTTTTACTCGAGTAATCTGAAAATATAAAAATATTTTAATATCGATTTGTGTATTTATCGAATAAAATTCCATTTTCGTAAGAAAAAAATATCATGGATTGGCAAATCCAAATGGAATTAAAAAAAAGAAAAGAAAATTGTGATATAATTTAAACGAAAAGCATAGCGTGGACTCCATGAATCGTGGCCGATTTCTTCAGGAACGATAATTGCGATCAATTTCGATGAGATGCATAAATGACGATAAGAAAAAAAAAAAAAAAAGAAAAAAGCCGGAAGAAACGGAATTGGAAGAAGACGACGAAATAGCTTATAGAAAAGGACAAACTCTCGTATTTTCTTTACTTCGTCGTTCTCATTTCCATCGTTACGATTGACTGGCCTGGCGCTTCGCGAAGCACGCGCACGCGCATCATCGCTTGCAACTGTATCTATCTCTCTCCTTCTTCCTGTCTCGTGCAACTGCCTTCACCCCTCTCTCTCTCTCTCTCTCTCTCTCTCTCTCCTTATTCTTTCTACCCTACCTCGTCCATTGTCCACGAGTCCGAACGAATCGACACTTCTTTTTCCTTCTATATATTTTTTAACGATTTCCCAAAGATGACTACGTTAATCTTTTAAAATGTCATATAACTTTTACGTTTTGTACATTTCCTTTTTGCTAAATAATTAATCGTAACACTCGATAAACGAAGGTTGACGTTTGCCGATTATTAATCGTTACTTAATATACATAGTATCTAAAGAGAGGGAGAGAGAGAGAGAGAGAGTAGAGAGTAGAAGAAAGTAGCCAATTACGAAGAATTATCATAATTTATAGACACGTCCATTTACGTGTAAAAACAAAAAAACAAGAAAAAGAAAGAAAGGTGCATCATTCTGCTACGTTGAACGATGTAACGGAACGCCTCCGAAAGATAATCCAACGAAAAAGAATTTTTGATATAAAGGCTTAAATAAGGTTATCGAAAATATAAGTGCAAAGTAATCGTTTCGAAGCAACAAAATGAAGGAAAGGAAAGAAATGTCGGCTTATAGAAACGCGTTGTTGGATGGAAGTTTGCGGTCGAATACGTATACCCGGTGCACGATGCGCCTTCGTGCGCGTGAGCGCTCGTTTGAGACCTTGGTTGAGTTACCGTCAGGACTGCCACCGGGAAAAGGTGAACAGGTTATATACTCCAACTGTCTTTTCCGGTTCATAAGCTTTTGCGTAATAGACATTCTTTTTTTCTTTTTTTTCTTTCCTTTCCTTCTTTGTTCGGATCGCTTTGCTCGTACGCGCAGATCGGCTCGAAACGAATTTTGACTCTACGTAAAAGTGTTTGCGAATATCGAAAGATTCAAGGTGTGTGTGTGTGTGTGTGTGTGTGTGTGAGAGAGAGAGAGAGAAATTTTCAAAATATTCGTGGCGCTGGTGTTTTCAAGTTGACACAATGGCGCAACCTGTTGCTCGCAGAGAGCTTAGAAGCTAAGCGTTCTCGCCTTTCGACGTGTGCGAGGACGCACACATTTCTCTACTTTTAATCAAATTAACTCTCTCGTCCACGACTATGTTCTATTTTGTTCAAAGACAAAAATATATTGTCGTTAATAATGTGTCAACTTAATAACGAAAGAGTATTTTCGATTGTAATTTATTTTTTTGATAAAATTCGAACGTTCGCGTGGAAACGTGCCGAGTAAGAATGATTCATCATTTTTGTCATGATTTTTGCACGCCTGGTATCACATATATATATGTTTTTTTTTTCTTCGGAACAAAATTCATTTTAAACTCAATTTTGTTTCGTATCTAAAAAGAAAACACTGCGTCGAGTTGATTGATAATAAGGAAACTCGTAGAGAACATTAATTTTCGGATTAAGAATTAATTTAATTATCCTGGCGAATGAAACGAATTAGAACCGAAGGGAATGAACATAGTATAATCCGAAGAGAAGAATAGACCGGTAATAGATAGATGTTCCGTAAATGTAGCCATTAATTTTTCGCGAATATTCGCGGTTGACCATCGAACACCATGATGATGGTTGCTCGACGAAACGACGTAGCGAACGTTCGTACTCGGCTGCTTTGTTTTCGGTACGTATCGAAATACGAAGCCGCTATTATCATTGGAAACTTCGTTGTTCCGGCGCCGCTTGATTATCGTATTTCCGACCGAAATGTTGTTTGCGAACGTGAACGCTGTATCGATGCAGAGCGTCGAGTCGCGTTCTACATCTTAATTTGTCGTTTTAGCGATTTTGTCGAGTAGCTTTCGTACGAAGAGAGAAGTAAAGAATTAAAATGACACGAGTATAAAACGAGGATGCTAGCATATACTTTTTTTTCTTCTCTCTCTCTCTCTCTCTCTCTCTCTCTCTCTCTCTCTCTCTCTCTCTCTCTCTCTCTCTCTATCTATCTATCTGATTTTCTCGAACGATACACGATAGAAACCTCTCTCATCGATGTCTAAGGACTTTGACGCATCGTACGTGTCGTTTCTAAATCGAGGTCAAACCGAATTTTCTACTTTAACCTACTGAATACGGCGAATTTCAGCTTTCTAAAAGAAGAAGTAGTCGGTAGTGGTCGTAGCTGCATCGGCTGCTGGCGGTCTCGAAAGACACATCGACAGAGCCCGATATACCAGAAGGAGAAGGATTCTTCGATGATGCACCAAAGTACACCACGCTCGAAATTAGTTTCCTCTTCTCCAGGGGAATTTCTAAATTATCACCTCGGAACCACGTTGAACGTATCCTCCTCTACGATGGTAACGCGAATCACTATGACGCGTTCTCCCTATCGATTTTCACGGGCGAACCTTACTCCTCTTACATAGGACATATGTACAAATACATTGTCGTATTTCAATCGGCGAAATGAATCGTGCGACAAAACTTTCAAATACATCTATGTCGTATATTAAGGACTTTTTGTTAGAATCTTTAGATCGATTCGATCGATACTTGCGGCTTCCCGCGATTTCCATCGATATTTCAGGAAGTCTACGAGCTATCTACAAACGTTCTGCATCGTCCACACGCACTGAGAATTTTATATCGGCCAATTATCATACGAATATGGCGGAGTTAGAATGACAACGGATTATATAAATAATTGTCACGTGCACGGCCGAACGCGATATGTAAATGCGCCAGAGCAGTGTTTGCCACGGTTGCGCGGATCCTCGTAATCCGAGGTCATGTTATACTCCCACCCTCCTTTCTCCCTCTCTCTTTCTCTCTCTCTCTCCCTCTCTCCCTCTCTCCCTCTCTCTCCCCCTGTCTATAGTTGTCTAAGTTTTACCGATCGGTATACTCGAGGACGTCTGGAGATGACAAAAGAGAAAAATTATTAAATTTACCTCGAAATTCTGCCTGCTTATCGTATAATTATGTTATTAATAAACAACATTTCTTTTTTTTTTTTTTTTTTTTTTTTTGAATAAACTTGACGAAAGTTTTCATAATGAAACTTTCAATATGAATGAAATTTGTTTGGAACTAAGGAAAAAAGAAAGAAGAAATGGAATTCGTCGAGTGGCAACTTTTGCATTTGAAACGAGTCATTATCGAAAACGCCTTTGGATGAAACCGACAGAACTTTCTCGATCATCTTATGCGCATGCTCTGACCGGTCCAGGAACGTGCCAGGATAAAGGTGCGATCTCACTGTTTTGAAAGAGAAAGACGAAGATAACTATTCACGATTTTACGTCGTTTTCGCGAATTTTCTCACGAATCTCTCGCTTATCATCTTTCCGTATAAAATACTTTGATTAGCGGATTTTCTTTCGGAAGTATATACCTTGTAATTAGATATTATTAATTTGTTCAATCCGACGATACTTTCTAACTTTCATTTTAATTAACTCTCGTAGTTTCACGGTTAATTGTATTACGACAAACCGTGTACCCGCATACGTACAAAGAGTTGCCAAAATCGTAATTATCGTAATATTAAAAATCAATGAAATAATAAGAAGCAATCCTATAAACTTTGATATATTCTGGTTCATCAATTTACTTTAACATATTTATTATAAAATGTTGTTTGAATTCGATTTTGGTACGTCGCTTGTATGCATACGATGATTCTCGATGTACATAATACATATACGTATAAACATATATACACTATTATTACTATGCGAATAATAATTATAACAACGGTATCAACTACTTTAATAATGGTATACGTACAAATTCGATATCAACGAAAATATTCGAATGATTTGCTGGGTACGACGAAACGATCATTCACAGTTGACGATTTCGCTCGAAATACGTGTCATCCACGTCGAATTCTCCGGGCGCATATTAAAGATTTGAACGTTAGCACGATTTTGCTATCTAATAATACGATTTTATTCGAATGACAAGTCTCGTGGCACGAATCCGTGGACGAAATGAATCATCTCAATGAGTCTTTTATTCGTCTCCTACGAGTCACTTCCTTTATTCGTAAAACAATCGCATACTCTTCTTTGTTCGATCTATCGTTTATTCTTTTTTTAATTTCGATCTTTCTAAAAAAAAAAAAAAAAAAAAAAAGAAGTAATTTCTTTCTCTTTCCATAATATATTCGACGAAGTAAGAAAATATTAACAAGTTGTAGCCTCTAATTAAATTCATTTCGACTCGAGGATGCGTTTTTATCCATTTTACTGCGTTTGCGTGCATTCTAATCAAGTTCTAAACAAACCATTGCAATTCGTATTCGGCCATAGTCCAACGACGTGTAACCGATTCTCAGCAGACACGCGACGTTGTGAAATTTATTTACAAAGATATTTTTCTCCGCTCTTACGAGAAAATTATCGTCCGACACTGTTACGAAAATTCATCGAACTTTCCTCTTTGCATCTAACGAACTCGGACGGAGAGAATGGATAAGAACGATATATTATTGTAATCGATGAATCGAATAATATAATGATCGGAAAAGACGAGGAAACTCTATGGTATCGGTAGGATCATTAGATTCGCGTAACAAAAACCCGTTTACCGGTGGCGAACGAACTATGCGACCTTGGCGAAAGGTGGAAGTTAAAAGTCGGCTGACTTTCGAGTTCCAAGTCGGTCGCTTATCCCCAAGATTGTCTTCGTATTCGATGATGCAGCGAGATTGGACCGATTTAGATACTTTTCGATAGATAAAAAAAGGAATTCTTTCTACGTAGAAGTCACTTTGTAATAAAACAAAGAGACTAAAACATTACGATTGCCACTTTTCTAACGATTTGACACGATTTCTCTACGATTCTGATTCGAAAACGTACAAGAAAGGAAGCTACGATAAAGAAAGAGAAAGAAAAAGAGAAGAAATTTCCTAGCGTTGAAAATCGCGACACTTGGTGCAGATTGAACCGAAGAAAATATGTTTGTATTAGAAAAAAAAAAGAAAAAAAAATAGATAAAAAAAAGAAAGAAAAGAAAAAAATCTTATAGTCTTTTGATCGTTTCCAACAAGACGTAGGTAAGTCAAAGAGAATCGCAAAGTAGACCGAGCAATTTCGCGTGAACAACCTTTTCGGCCATTTTGATGTTTGAATCGTTATATATTACGAATGGTCCTGTGTTTCTCTTTGTCATGCACGAAAGAACACGTGCATTCTCTCTCTCTCTCTCTCTCTCTCTCTCTCTCTCTCTCTCTCTCTCTCTCTCTCTGTTCCATTCGAAGGAAGAATAAAACGTTTCGTAGTAAGAACGGTGAATAATGATACTCACTGATCGCGTGTTGCGCGAACTCTTTTTCTTTTTTCTTCCCCCCTCCTCTCTCTTTCTCTTTCTCTCTCTCTCTTTCTCTTTCTCTTTTTAAAGATGATTCCTTCAAAATCCGAGGATGATCGGCGAACAGCGTCCTCCAATCAGCAAGAGCCGATCTTCTCGATGCAACAACGGTCGAGTCCTCCTTCTTTTCGTCATTCTTTTTAATCTTCTTAAATGTACACAGGAAAAGAAGAAACACAGGAGAAACTCTTTTATCTGTCTTATTTCTTTCTTTCTTTTTCTTTTTTCTTTTTTCTTTTTTTTTTTTTATCTATACGGACGGGTGATACACGAGACGATGAATTAAGATAAATGTTCGAAGATAGTTAAAAATGATATTTCTCTTTCTATAAGTAGGTATGGGAGAGCACACGACGACGACAACGAAATCGACTGGAACTCTTCTCGACCGCCACCTCCTCCTCCTCCTCCTCCTCCTTGCGTCACCGACCGAAGGAGAGCCTGTTGCTCTCCTCCTCCTCGTCCTTCCCCTCTCCTCCTTCTCCTCCTCCTCCTCCTCCTCCTACTCCTACTCCTTCTCCTCTTCGGACACGAGCGCTCGTTGAGATGCGCGCGCGTTTCACCGATTCCAAAAGATCCTTCTTCTTACCCCTTCGTTAATCGTTGTTATTACCGTTTTCCGAATCGACGTAGACGTAAATATAAAGAGGAAAAATGCATCGACTCGCTGGTTGTATTATCTTCAAGGACTCGATCCACCGGTAAACGGTTGCCATGAAAAGTCCGCCTTATCCACCATCACCACCACCACCACCTCTTCCTCCTCCTCCTCCTCCTCCTCCTCCTCCTCCTCCTCCTCCTCTTCCTCCTCTTCCTCCTCTTCCTCCCCCTCTTTTTCTTCTATCTCTAACTAGTTTTTCCCAAAAACGCACACTTTTGCTCGAGAAAAGCAACAGCAACAAGAACTGCAATGGTTTTATGCACCGAGCGGCAAAACGATAATAACGAACAATACCAGATTTTCTCTCCCTCTCTCTCTCTCTCTCTCTCTCTCTCTCTGTTTTCTCTCTTGCACGGATATACTACACAAGTACTTCACCGATTGTCTCCCTCTCTCTCTTTCTCTTTCTCTCTCTCTTACGCACTCGTATCTTCTTCTTCTTCCTTGAAATCGAATGTAAGATATCTCTCTCTCTCTCTCTCTCTCTGTCTGTCTCTGTCTCTCTCTCTCTCCCTTTTTTTCAACGATTAACGACGGACAGAGAGGAGAAACAAGCGGGCAGGCGGGCAGACAGGCAGGCAGGCAGGCAGACCTCGACGTTTGATCCGGATATGCGACGTCCGTCGAGTTGCGTTTGGTCGCGCTGCGCTCCCGTAACTGCATCCGCGTCTCGGCGGCGCGTCGCGCCGCGCTTAGAGCGCCGCCATCCACCACCTCTACTCCCCACCACTATTGTACACCACCACCACCACCACCACCACCACCACCACCACCACCACCAGCATCAACCACCACCAACACCACCACCACCACCACAACCACCTCGACTAGTCGGAGTACGACTAAAGAGGTGTGTGCGCGCGCGCGCGCGCGCGCATCCGACGACGACGGCGACGACGACAGTGACGATGACGGTGACGATGAAACACTCTACTCTACTCTACTCTACTCTCATTCTCTTTCTCTCTCTCTCTCGATGCACGTGCATGCACTGCACGCGCCCCTCAACGTGCAACCACTACTCTTCCCTCTCCTCGTATCCTCTCCTCTCCTCTCCTCTCCACTCCGCTCCGCTCTTCTCCTCCTACTCCTCCTCCTCTTTCTTCTTCGACCGGCAACCACGAAGACTCCTCGCCCTTTTCGAACTTTCGCCGAAAGTACGAGGTCCCGAATGCACTTGAAAATTTCTCTTTCTCTCGTGTCTTTTTTATCTCCTCGAAAACGTGCTTCCTGGAGACTCCAGTCAAGTTTATTTGTTTTCGTATCGATCACACTTCGATCCACGATCTATAACGATCCTATGATTTCGAGCGTAGTCGGTTCATTCTTTTTATTCGTTCGTAGATCACGTCTTATTTCGTGCGGATAAGAGAACGGATATCTCACGACGTGGAATCTGCGTTGATAGAGTATATTTATATATATCGAGAATGAGAGTATATACGCGTAAAATATCTGGAGCGTTAGGATCTTGGACGAATTTCTGTTCCAAGCCGATAGGAAATGGAGAGAGTCTGAAAGGCGGCAAGTTTAAATAAGCCGGGCATCAACAGGTTAAGAAGTTGCTTTCCGGATACACCGCGGGCGTTAACGGAGAACGACGCAGTTTTCTCGGTCGACGCTTCGTAGGTATCGATCCTTGCGTCTTCTCTCTCTCTCTCTCTCTCTCTCTCAGAGACGCGCAACACGCGAGCTCGATTAGAAGCAAACGTTCTCGCGTCTTTGTTTCGTTCTAACCGGCCGATTCGAAGTACGCGCGTTAGTTAGTCGAAGACATCAACTTCTATTTTTAGAGAACCGAGCACGCTCCTTTCGTTGTTGCGTTGCGTTAACGACGCGCGACACTCCAGTGCGCGCTCGGAACCTGTTTCGACGATCGTATAACATAGCTTTGTCTTACGGTCATAGATCGCTTTTAACACGTTCACTGTCATGCTAATTTTTTCAGACAACAATACCACACTTTTATTATTGCAAAAATATAATGATTAATTATTGCGTAGGATGATACCGTACCTACTCTTATCAATAATACGCACAATGCACTCGGTCGCTCTCGATGATAAATTTTTGATACGAAAAGTGAGAAAAAAAATTGCAGAAAAAAAGATAACGAATTATTACGACGATTAGTGATGTTTTGACTCGCTTTGTTTTTCATACGGTCCTAAAATAATTCATCGGATTTATCTAACACGTTATGTTTGTTAACTTTTAAAACCAATAATTATAGGCACCTCCGTTATAAATATCAAAGCGTACAATTAAAATGAAAAATAATTAATAATAACCGTTAATTCTAGGCTAACAAACTTTTTCGCGTTATAGCGCAATGAATAAATTTAGCATCGACAACGATCATCGACGATGATCACAGAGATATTGCAACAGCGAACACGTTTATGCGCTTTTTACAACGGTCTCACACGTTTTCCCGTTTGACGCCAATGAGAGAAGAGAATGTGGATTTGTTGGACTTTAGCATGTTTTCGTATTCCAAGATATCGTATCGATTTCAATCGATCGATCGATCGATCGATCCATCGATCGATTGTAAGAGACCGAAAAGAGTGAAAAAAATGAACGGGATCTTCACGCCCGACTAACCGTTTGCTATCTCCGTTAGGTTAGGTAATAATATCGCGGATATTAATCGTCTTACCGACCTCGTTTTATCGTTCGCGGTTTCCCTCTTTATCGTTTCCTTTGCATTCACCAAAATTTTTCAAGATCCGAGAACACTATGTTCTCGTTGTGCTGCAACGCTCGATGTTCTCTCTCTCTCTCTCTCTCTCTCTCTCTCTCTCTCTCTCTCTCTCTCTCTTTTTCTCTCTTTTTATCTCTCTTGAGCATGGCCATGACACTTTTAATAGGAGACAATTTAATGCAGTCGCTGCTGCGATTTGAAATTTAAAGTCTAATCGCCAGCACAACTCTGTCCATTCGCAAACTTTCAAACGGAATAAAGATATTTAATCTTTTCATATGCAACATTTAAACTGTTTCTTTTTATTTCGAATAATTAATAGACGATATATAAATTTAATAATATATGAAAAAGATTAATATTTATTTATTCTCTGTCAAAATAGAAAAGTTTACATACGGCAAAACATCTTTCACGGAAAATGATCAAGTATAGTTCGATAATATCGAAGAAATACAATTTTTCTTTTTTTCTTTCTTTCCTTTTTCTTTTTTCTTTATTATTTCTTTTTTTTTTTTTTTTTTTTTTTTATTTAGAGCGTAGCAAGAATCATCTTACTTTTTTTTTCTTTCTTATCGTGACCTCTTTTCGTTTTCAACAGAATATACTATCTTTTACGGTTCGAAGTGTTCGATCAACGAAAGAGTAAGCTATTGAAAGACGAAAAGCATAGAATTTTTCAACGTTTCCTCACTTTCCCGCCTCCTCGTTCGAAAGCTCTAGTTCGATTCGAGCTAGATAAAAGTCGAACAAACGCGATCCCCTGCTTATCGTCGTATCTTATCGTTCGCCGCTCGTTCGATATCTTCCGCACCATTTTAAAGAATTATATGGATAGGAGGAGGTGGGGAAGAGATTGAAGGAGGGAGAGAGAGAGAGAGAGGATCGAGGCGTGGCACAGTTTGGAGAGACGGACAGTTAAGAAGAGCGACTGATCGGAGTGGTCGAGAAGAAAGGGAAAAGTGACACGTGAGAGAGAGAGAGAGAGAGAGAGAGAAAGAGAGCGGGCGAGACCTTGGGATAGGCAAACGCTTTAGAAATTCGTTAGATAATCCGTGGGGCACGGTTCTCTGCTTTCAAGATGGCAGCCGAAAGTGTAGGAGATTAGATAGGGCGCTTCACCAACGATGACTCTTCCTCCTCCGCCTCATCCTCTTCTCTATGTCCTCTCTCCCTCTCTCCCTTCTCTCTTTCTCTGGTATACGCGGACGTAGTTACGTAACGTTCCCACAAAATTCTGGTGTTTTAGAAGCGCATACGGCCGAGTATTTCAGTTATCAAATTTCAAAAAAGATTGAAAAACTGGAAAGCAATATTTTATCACTGTTAATATATCCATATATCGGTATATTTACATAGATTAGTACGAAGAAAAACGTATATGTTAGAATGGTGCATGTAAAAAGTGCCATTTCATTATAATACATTTCTTGAATTCATTTAACAACGTTTATTTAAAGTCAACTCGAAAATTGCATTATATAATGAAATAAAGAAAAAAGCAAGTGCCAATATACGATAAAGAAATTGGGAGAAAATAGTTACGAAGAAGAAGCAGCTATGAAAGGAGAAGCGCGCGTTCATAGCGTTGGCAGTAATGAAGTAGAATCGGTGTGGGGGACGTCGATCGTCAAGTACAACGACGACAACGACGACAACGACGACGACGAAGACGACGACGACGACGACGACGACGACGACGACGACGACGACGACGACGACGACGCTCCACCGCAAATCTGATTCCATGTAGGTATACTTGACATTAAATTTTCCGTCGGCCTTCTAAACTGTGCGGCGCTATACGTGCGCGCAAACGAACACGCGTGTAGGCAGTCAGCTCGCTCCAAAGCCTTTCTCTTTGGCGAGCCAATGATTGCGCCACCTACCGAAAAATCTACGCCTACCAACGCAACGAGGAGACTTAGAAACAGCGATAATGGACGATCCTAAACGTGTCCTCGATTCTTTTTCTCTCGGTCGGTTTTTACGTTCCTTATAAATTTCAGAAAAGTTCGAACGAAATATTTAGATGATCCTATAACAGCAACGACGAAATGGTTTACTTTTTTTCTTGTAGCAAGAGACGCTATAAAAGTGAAGCGAGCAAGCGATTGCTTAGATTCCAATAAAATATTAACGATCTGAGATACTTTTCGTCCTTTTTACATCTTAAAAGGATACGTATTTTATTCCTACGATATAAGGTGTCCATACTTATCGCGTCTTTCGTTATAAAAATGATGAGAAGCGAAACGAAAGAAGGAATGGGTGCGTGCGTGTGTGTGCGTGCGTGCGTGCGGTCGCGCGCACCCCGATGCCACGTGACGTCTAAATTCAGTCGGCCATTTTGGAGCATGATTCATTTGTTTAGAGCAGCCCGGATAGGAGAGTGAGAGGCGGAGCTATACGCGCTCGAAATCCTCGCTAGTGCGCGTTTTAGATTCACACCGATCGCCACCGACCGTTGCGACCCTGTCTCGAGCTATCCGATTTCTCACCGAGTCTAAGATCTTCTCCTCGATCTCTCCTCTCCTTCGTGTCTCCTTAGGTATCAATTTCGATTTATAAACTATATTTTCCAAAAAGTGTCTCGGATCGAACGAAAAGAGACAAACGGAGAGACGGAGAGAAGGAGTGGGAATATTTGTTCTTTGCTCCATTGTCCGAAAACGGGAACTGGTACGAAGTCTAACATTAAAATTTCGATGCCCCTATGACGTGAAGCACGCAAGAACGCGTGACATACCGTGGCGATGGTAGCTCACCGCGATGGGAGGAAATAAAAGAGAAAACCTTCGTTTCAATTCGGTGTTGTTTTCTCGTTCTTTCGTACGCCCTCGTCTCACGTTCGTATTCACGAAATTACGTTCGAAACGAAGGATAACGAGAGGTGAAGAGAAAGCATGCAAGGACTTTCGGCCAATAGTATCCGAATTTAAAAGAGAAGAACCAGTCTCTCCTTCGTCCTTTGTTCCATAAAAATTCCTCCTCTTTTTCTCTTTCTCTTTCTCTTTCTCTTTCTCTTTCTCTTTCTCTTTCTCTTTCTTGAAGAAATTCGCGCCCTCGAACGATCGTGGCTACGGCCGAGTTAACGTCTCGCTTCCCGGGGATCAAGGAGCGTGACAAGGCTACGCGAGGCAAATGTTATTCTCCGTCGAAAAGAGGCATGAATTATTTATCGACCGCGAACGAGAGAAAGAAAGAAAGAAGGCAGGAAGAAAAGGAGAGAAAGGGGGCGCGAGAGAGAGAGAGAGAGAGACGAAGGAAAGTCGTCAAGTCGAAGACGATATCTTCACTCTCGTCGGATTACGTTTGGAGAAGAAACCAGCATCGTGTGCCATTTTTTTCACTCGCCACTTAAAGTACTCCGACGAGCTCTCGTTGTAACGAGGGAATAAAAAATATAAACACAGTTAGTTAAACATATAATTTCTAAGAAACATAAAAGAAAAAAAAAAAAAAAAAAAAGATGACGAATATTTTCCCGAACTATTACAATGAGTTGACGACAATGGAAAGCAAGAGATCGTATGATAAAAGTAAACGAGAGACGAAGCGAAATTCGGCCATGAGACGAGTTGAGAGAGGAAAGAGGGAGAAAGAGGAGGCAGCTGCGTCGGCAGTGGAGATCCTCCTTCCCCTCTCTTTCTTTGTTCTTTTGGAACTCTTTTTCTTTTTCTCTCTCTCTCTCTCTCTCTCTCTCTCTCTCTCTCTCTGTCCCCTTCCCTCACCGGCCAGGTTCGGCTCGGAGCCGAACGTCGTCGAATTTATTCGAGACGAGACTGAGCCTGCCCCTACGAGCAATCGGGTCTTCACGTTGGACACAAGGTCATTGCCAGTGGGTCAGTCGGGCCAATCGCGCTGGCCGAAGGTTCCAGCCGAATTCCTACACCGAGAGCCCAACCAACTGCGAACGTTTCTTTTCCCACTCTCTAACGATCGAGCGTGGATCACAATTTACAGACGGCTACCGAATTCCGATTAGCTACGAACGCGCGCGAATAGTATCCATTGGCATGGTGGATGCTGCGATAAGATAGAAAGGTTGCTTGATAGACGAGATGCTTGAATGTTCCGCTTGTTCCGCCATTCAGGCGGTATGTTGGAAAGGGAACGGATAGGCCGCCGTCCCATGAGGCCTTGACCGTATCTCTGCTTATCGTATCGGCCGAGTTGCACCGTCGACGTCACGTCGCTAAAGTTATGCGGGGCATCTCGTCGAACGTTCATCTTCCACGAAGACGATACATATTTCTTTTTTTTCTTTTCTTTTTTTTTCTTCTTCTTTTTCACTCGGAAGTGTATCTTGGAACGGCCGATAGGTACCGATCATTCATTCAAGGTCGATTTAAGGAACTCGATCGAAGGAGATGAAATTTTTCGTTCGACGATTAAGAAAAGTTGAAAACGTTTGGGCTCATTGAATTACTTAAACTTCGACACGTTGCGTAATCGCGGCTATTACCATCGACGATAGATCTCTATCCGAATGTGTGGTCTTCCTCGTGCGAGCAATAAATGCATCGCATGAACGCTCCTAACGAGTCGATGTTTACTCCCAAGTATCGTATCCACCGTAATTGGTATTACGCAAGTACTCGAGCCGTCGCGAGTAAGTACTCGCCGAGCTTGATAAACTCCAAGTAAATCATCGCCTTTCTCCGACGACAACGACGACGAAGCCCTTGATCCAATGATCTTTTCCAAACGATCTATGATCGTATTACCGTTTAGATTTCTTTTTCTATTTCGAATGGACGATAGAAGTATCGTTTGAATTTTTATCACTTTCAGCAAAACTTTTTTGCGAATAAATTTCTACGTACTCGTAGCATCGCTCGGTAACGATTCAGAAAGGATTTTAACAGTCCAAGTATCGACCGAGCAAAGACTCGTTCGTTGCATTCGAATCGCCTTTCGAGAATCGTGAGACTCGAGCAAAGCTTGGAAAACGCCTAAACCAAGCTAGAGTGATTTGCCTGGAATGCGCGACGTCAGGATCGTCGTTGCCTCTCTGTTTCGATTCTTTCCTCGAATTCTTCTCTCCCTCTCCCTCTCTCTCTCTCTCTCTCCTTTTCTCGCTCTATCTTCGTTTCTTTCCTTTACGTATTACTAAGAATTCGTTCTCGGTAAGATTAATAATCAAAAAATACAATGGAGTATATTAAGTGGTATACGAAATAAGGGAAAAGAAATTCTTATCAAAATCTTTATTTAATTACTTCGAATAAAACTGTCTATATTTAAAAAAAAAAGATTTAAACTATCCGAAAAAAAGATAGGTATACCTGCTGGATGCAGATAATTCACGGTTTCACGCTTGTTCTCTCTCTCTCTCTCTCTCTCTCTCTCTCTCTCTCTCTCTTTCTCCGTCTTTCTCTTTCTCGTTTGGTCATATTTCGGCTGTACCTACTTGTTGCACAGGGAACTAGTTATGTGCACAATGCACATACGTATATACAGTAGTATGTATATAACGACGAGCTGGGTACAGTCGGCATCGACGTAGCTCGCTTGGCACGGCAACAAATAAGTGCAACGACCGACGAGCCGAAATAAATTCCATTCTACTTTCAAAACAAACCGAATTCCAATTTGCTTTTGTCGAATCGTTTGTTTTTCTTTTCTATAATATTTCGACAATTCGAACGTTTCTATCTGTATCTTGCAAATTTTATTGAAAATTTTAAATGATTAAAAACGCGCGTGAATAACGATAGAAAATAGAAACGTTTGATTTCTTTTATCGCATCCGGTCGATTTATTCGTTATCTGCCTCCGCGAGTAATCATTATCATCGTAAGAAACGAAAAAATTTCCTTTAGGCTTGTATCGACTCGACTTAATTATATAATGGTCTTCTTCCTTCTAACTAAATTCCAATGTATTTATAAATTAAAAGAAGAAAAAGAAACGATTTAAGAGTAAATAACGTTTTAAATAAAACGATTATAATAGTACGTAGAAAATTGAGCGATCGAGTCAACGTATTTGATATAAAGTATAAACGAGAATAAGAGAGACGGAAACAGAGGAGGAAAAGTGGTTTATACGCACGAGTTCGTTGCTCGTAGATGTGCACAGGTATATTTCAGAATATGAGATGAGCGTACCGAGCGAGCCACCCCACTCGACTCCACTTGGAAAATTTTGGGGATAACCGAGTCCACGCTAACACCACAGAGCTGCTTGGCTGTTACCGCATCAGCTGTCGACGGCTGCTGCAGCCGACCTATATACTTGCGTGTCTTTACGTATACATACACACACACACACACACATATACGTACGTGTGAATCCATCTCTATTGGTATATGTACTTACTACATAGTACTATTATACTATGTCTATATACGGATAGAGTTTACATACGCTTGGAATAGAAACGTATATGTGCGTGCACGAACACATTCACGGGCATACAACGACGTATCCAACGGGCTACGATATAAACGGCGTTACTACTTGTTGCTCCGTTCCCAGAAAATACGAGGAACCACGATTTCGAGGCCCGAAACGTTTCAATAGAAAATCCTACGTGTTTCTAGCGTGTCCTTTCAACCGTTGTCCTTTTACAAATAGCTCTTTGACGCAAAACCTAAACACGAGACGATTTCTTTTTTTATACCAACGCGTTGCGATCAAACGAAAACGAAAAAGATAAATTAATATACATAGAGATTTATCCATTTTACAATTTTATCTGTAAAACGATACAGTAAGAGGAACGATTATCGTAAATCGTTGCACGATGGGTGCTATCTTCTTTTAGACAGATTTTTAGCACCTACTGCACCATGATGTTTTTCTTTTTCGTTTTATTTATTTATTTTTTTAGTTAGTTTAGAATAACCATTAGAGCAACTATGTAAATTTTAATCGGATAAAAATCCAATAGATTTGATTCCCCTTGAAACAGCGAGATATCAAATTATTTATCAGAATATATCGACCTTATTCTAAACTCCCGAAAAAGTAGTTGCATCTTTTCGTTATTCGAATTTTTATCGAACAAAGCGATTCTAAACCGATTCAAAGCGAGAGTGTAGGAGTACAGAAGCAGGATTGACGAAATCTCTCGAAAGCATGAGCTCGAAAATTTGCCGTGCGTTTCGTAGGATAACTCGACAATGCATGGACGACGAATATACAACGTGCATACAAACGTAGGAGGGCGAGTATGAATGCTCGCAAATGGCCCAGCCACGCACATTGAAGTACGGAGGATACACACACGTGCAATTTCTCTCTCTCTCTCGCTCTCTTTCTACCACAGAATGAGAGAGCAAGAGCAAGAGAGAGAGAGAGAGAGAGAGAGAGGGATGCACGAGACGCGAAACGCTGCGTCGACGCTGTACTTTGCAGCTCTATGTCGGCGTCCTATCGGTGAGAAAGAGAGAGAGAGAGAGAGAGAGAGAGAGAGAGAGAGAGAGAGAGAGAGAGAAGGAGAGAAAGAGAGAGATGGTATGTGGAACACACTCACTCTCGATGGGTCACTCTCACTCTCTCGGGTGAGAGGGAAATTTGGCAGCTGTTTTAAAGCCGGCTAACTGGCGAAACTACCGTACGAGCGACCCCTTCCACGATTCTTCGTCTCTTTTTATTTCATGCACTGGGTTAACACGCTACTCTCCTCTTTCTCTTATTCTCTCGTTCCACCACTCTTTTTTTTCTCCTTTTTTTTTCCCTTTTTTTCTTTTCTCTTTTTTCTTTTTTTTTTTTTTTTTTTTTATACGAGCTTTCGGGAGTTCGGCTTCATTTTCGCTCCACCGATTTGGTTTCTCTCTTTCGACAGCACTCGATTGTTTTCTGGTCGACCGATCGTTTTCGATCGCCAACGGCGTACTCAACGTCGCTTTTGTGAAAGATCGTTGTACTGGCTTACTCGTAGAAATCACAAAATGGACATACATACGTTCCGATATATAAGTTATAAGCAGACTACGTTGCACGTGTGTTTGAACTAAAAAAATAAATGTGTTTATGAAACTTTGTTTAGGAAATATATATATATGTGTATTTATTTATCAGAACGCATTTTGTTTTATCGTTTGTAAGCCACGATTTTGTAATAATTTGAGTAGTCAGCGAACGGAAATGACCGACTGCGATTTGCGTTTATTAATAGACATTACCACTTGACTTTCCTGCCTATTCTTCGACGCAACATTTTGTTTTTACAAAAAGAGAGGACTATCGTATTTTATATCCAATACTCATCCATATTCCGAATTATTTCCAAAATCAAAATACCATCAAAATACCATATATCATATAATCTAAAACGCAAGTTTTACCTAATTGTGTTTTGACGAACGTTCGATCCACTATCTAATTTGTACGCGTTAAACATACCCAACATTTTTTAATTTCCGATCGCGGTGATGATTTTATCGGGAAATAATTTTAAGGCTTTTGTTAAGAAAAAAAAAAAATAAAGAAATTGTAAATAATATTGTTCATTAAATATTAATAAATTTCTATAAAGATTTAATGAAGAAATAAATATTAACAGATAAACGTTTCACTATCGCGATTTAAAAGAATTAATTCGTATATAAATTTAGAGAGAACGGTGGTTATCGTCGAAAAACCGTCGACAGAGGCGAGTTACGAGCAACGAAAAGTTTGCACGCGTTTGCACGCACGTTGCATCGCCGGCGGATGTGGTACACACACGTGCATCCACACAGCAGCATACACGCATAACACGCCGCCATACATAAAAACGTATACCACAGAAACTCTGCAAGTTGGTCGAGTGCACTGGTCGAATGCATGTATGCGTGCGCATCGTTCTCTTCCTCTACATTCTCATATGCACATAGAAAGAGAGACAGAGAGAGAGAGAGAGAGAGAGAGAGAGAGAGAGAGAGAGAGAGAGAGAAAGAGAAGGTGAACGTCGTGTCTCTTCGTCGGTAAGCTGCGAAACCGGCCGAACATGTAGCTTTTTTGCCATACTGACCTGGGTTAACTTGGAGTACAGTGCTGAATAATAAAACGCCAGGAACCACCGATTCCCCTTCTCTCTTTCGTTCTTCTTCTCTATATATATATATACATATATGCATACATATATATATATATATATATATATATATATATATATATATGGATTTATACAGTATATGTATATGAGCGGAAAAAGAAAGAAAGAGTACAGAGTGTGCCGTTCATGCACGAAAGAACTCGGTCCGCCCTCCAGCCAAATATAAACTCGTCTGTCCCTGTCCTTCCTTCCTTCATTCTCTTTCTCGTTCACTCTCTTTCCCTATCGGTGACTACGTGCATCGCTCTCACAGAGAGATATAGCGGCTTAAGTATATACGTGTGCGTGAGCGCGCTCTCGCGCGCGCGCGCGCCCGTGTGTGCAGTAAAATGCACCGAGTGGCACACAAACGATCGAGGAACCGAGGGCAGGGCCACGGTCAGCCGAAAATAGGGCCGCGCCCCGTTCACTCTCTCTTTCTCTTTCCTCTTTTTCTTGGTCTTTCTCTGCTTTTAGCTATCTATCTCTTTCTCGTTTACTCACTCACTCACTCGTTCGTTCGTTCGTTCGTTCGTTCGTTCGTTCGTTCGTTCGCTCGCTCGTTCGCTCGTACGTTCGCTCGCTCGCCTCATTGAGTTTCAATGGCTCCGAGTTCTATATGAAGCTACAGGCTGATTCACGCGCTACGGATATGGGAGAAGCTGAATATTCGGCCGAGATAATGAACGTGAACGTAGGCGGTACATAGAGTTTTATTTGACGAAAGCCGATTCGTGAAGAGAAAAAGATGGAGAAGAAAGGATTTAGATATGTCAATCCATTAGGTTTAGATCGAGTCCCATTCATTATTTAGATATTTAAAGTATTAAGTACAAAGTAGAAATATCGAAATGTTAATTTATTATTTATCGATATTATAATAAAAAATGAATCCATCGAAATAGTTTCGTACGTTTCGCGTAGAAAAATTTTGTTCTCGGTTGGAGAATAACGATGCGTCAAAACTAATGATTAATAATATGAAAAAAAAAAAAGCATTATTCTCCGTTGTTTTATAGATAATTAAAACGAAAAATACCTTGAAGGAATTGCGCATGGAAGGATTAAAGCTAGCGAGCACGGGATAAGAAAATCGTTTCCATAAAAATGAAACGATTGAAACAATCGAAACGATTTCGAAGTCGATCGTTGCACTGACTCATCCACAAAGCACAAGCGACTCGGTGTACGCTCTTTTCTTCGATAACAATCGACGGAATGGCGTCTCTTCTATCGCGATACGCAAACTCAAACGCACTATCGAAAGCCAGCCACCGAGGACGTAAAAGAATTTTTACCTTGCTTTTTCGCGAACGCACGCGAGCGCGCCTTTATGAAATCTATCTTATCCGACGATATCGGGATCCGATGGAAAAACGATTTCGTGAGCGACGATAACGCGAAAAACGCTCTGGAGATTAATATCGTCGCATTTTCTCGGAAAAACCTCCCGAATCCTTAATAACTGAAAACCGTCGATATTGAAAGCGCGAGATATGAATTTTGCTGCTTCGAGATCCAATAAAATCTAGGATTAATAGGAAATAGTTTCATATCCCTTTCTTCCTACCTCCTATCATTTTTCATTCGTCGATCATCAATTATATTTCATGATTAACATATTTATCATTAATCATCGAATAATCATTACTACAATTTAATCCCTTCACCTTTCTAATAATACATTATGATTCGTTAAATAATTATTTTCAACGAATTAAATAAATAACGTTCGATGTCGTGCTTATATTTTCGATGATAATTATCATCTCGCCTAGAATTCAGTTTAAATTACAGAGTCAATCGACGTTTAAAACGTAATCATATCGAGTTAATTCGCATACGTTTCTATGTTATACTCGTTTGAAATATTTTATGCGGCAGCTCTCGCGTACACGCGGTTACTTGTGTATTTGCGTTTGCGTTTGCGTTCGCGTTTGCGTTCCTTCTAAAAAAACATATCTTTCTTTTGGAAGAATACAAATGCCAATGTATTCGTGGAAAAATGACCTGAAAATCGTATTATCTTTTCGCCTTAATCGCATCGTTTTATTATACTTTGTATATAGATCGTACGTAAGTAGGTATTCGCGTATATGGGACAAAACGTTTTTAGTGGCTCACGGCACGTTGCCTTATTCTATAGTTTCTCTAAGATCTTTACAAACCGAATAACAGATCCTCTTTAAGATTTATTTTATCTTTCTCGATCTTCGATCGATCCGAAACTCGAAGTTCGTTCAAAGAATCTTATCGGAAAGTTTCTTAAAAAAAAAAAAAAAAAAAACAGAAAAACGCAAATGTTCTCTTATTCGTCTGGGAATAATAAAGTCGTTACTCAATAAAGTACTCACCAAATTCGAATATCTTCCAAACAATGTCGTTTATCACCGGAGTTATCCAATAACCGATCGTTATCCACTCTTGGCTGGTAGAATAATCACTCTTATTATTGTCTAAAGTTCCAGATGATCCACAAAAATTCGATCTCAGGACACGCACCACATCGTTGCGACGCTAGGATTATTACCAAAAATTCACTTATCAGAATGATTAAAAAAAAAAAAAAAAAAGAAAGAAAAAGGTAAAAAATAATAAAAGTATTAAAGACGAAAATGGGAAAATGCAAGAGGAAGCTTTTCTTTACGAACGGTAAGCAAAGAACTCGTTTGAAATCAAGGAAGAGTAAGAAGCAGAAGATACGAAAGGAGGTCTAACGATCAGGGTAACGCGGTTAGACTTGGATCGTTTAACGAGTCGAGATCAAGGTGATCTTATAGACTAACTCGCACATGATTTCGATTCACCGATATTTGTACGAATCCTTTCGCGATAGATCGCGAGAGCTTCGATTTACGCGCTATTCCGATGCTTTTTATCGATGCGACGTGCCTGCGTCGTTGCATTCGGACGAGAGAGAGAGAGAGAGAGAGAGAGGGAACGTGAGAGAAAGAGAGAGAGAGAGAGAGAGATGCAGATAGGCCGCGAGTTCGCTTCAATGACGCAAACCGAATCTCTTCTCGTTCCGAGCCGACTAGTGTTTCGCGTTTAATACGAACACAAAAAAAAATAACAATACAAAAGAAAAAACAGATAGAAAAAAATCGTATTGTTCTTTCGAAATTCTGAAGCGAAGCTCTACCTATCTTAAAAAACGATAAAAATAATCTTTTTTTTTTTTCTTTTTAATGCGATGAAAATGAAAAAAAGCACGGCAATGGTCTCTCTCTCTCTCTCCTTTTTTCTCTTTTTCTCTTTGTCTCACACACATACAAAAAATGTTGAAAGATCGAATCGTTTAATTTGCTTCATGACCAAAAGAATGGCAGCTGTAACAATCGAAAACACTTGTTCTTGTTTTTTTTTTATCGAGTGATAACGAGATTACGCGCAGGCGCATTAAGGAGCGGGAATTTTGAGAAAAATGTGTCACTGTCTCTCTCTCTCTCTCTCATTCGTTCTATGTATCTTTGTCCCTTTTTCTCACACTCTTGCAGAACTTGCAAAAATCATGTTCACCTTTCTTTTACCGGACAATGAAGAATCAAATATATTTCCAATGTTCACAATAATCACGATTGTACATATATAATCATTATTATACGTATAGAAACAAGAATATATATATATATATGTATGTACGTATATGTAGGTAACACGAGGAAAAATGAAATTTGAAAATAAAATTAAAGGAAGATGACAAATATAAAAGAAGAAAAAGATCGTTCGATCGCACGGAATACGATCTAAAACGTTTCTCGGATCGGTCTTTTCACTCGTCGCACGATCGCGAGGAACGATGTCGCACGCGCGAGCACTCGTCGCACGATGCAGCGGCACCTCCTCCTCCTCCTCCTCCTCCACCTCCTCCACCTCTTTCTCCTCTTCCTCCTTCTCCACCTCCACCTTCTCCCCTTCCTCCTCTTCGAGCAACGTCGCCACTACCTCCACCACTACCGTCCTTACCCTCCTCTGCCCTTCTCCTCCTCTTCCTCCTTCTTCTCCTCCTCTTCCTCCTTCTTCTCCTCCTCTTCCTCCTTCTCCTCTACCGCCACCTCTTCTTCGTAGCCGTTCGAACGACGACGTCGAAGCGACGATATTTAGTCTCTATGAAAATGGACGCGTTAAGGCTCGCGCCAACCAAGTGTAAGAGAGAGATAGAGAGAGAGAGAGAGGGAGAGGGAGAGGGAGATAGAAAGAGAGAGAGAGAGAGAGAGAGAGAGAGAGAGAGAGAGCGGCGGACGGGCGGGGGGAGGGATAGAGAGATAGAGATAGAAACACACAGCCACGTCGAAAGTGCAGTTTAAGTGCTGTTCGCAAAGCCGATCCGGCAGCTTTGCTTAAAGTGTCTTCGTTTCGGTGACTCGGACAACATGTTGTTTCGTACTGCCCGTCTGCACGTATCGTGCATCCAGATAACAGCGCCGATTCACTAGCTCACCTCGTTCTCGGCTACAGGACGATTCAAATTTACCGATCGAACGCAGTATACAGTATAGATTTGAATTTTTTAATAAGATAAGAATTATCTTAGGAACGTATAAGGCGTTTGAAAATGACATACATTCGGACATTAATCACTTAGGAGACTTAATAATAGAACTATATGTCAAAATGACAGGTGTCATATTAGTATTTTTTTTTCTTCCTCGCAAAGGAGACAGATATTTATGATAAAAACAAAAAGAAAAGAGAAAAAGGAGAAAAAAGGAAACGAAAGAAAAAATTTCTTCTTGTACCAAATTAATTATCTTACACCGCACATTTTTTTTCATCCCGCAACCCGCTTTATCTTTGTCTCGCTTATTAAAACGGATTCTTTGTTAGTCGAGAGATGCATAATCGTTAATATGCACTTACCTACATGGATTCCGAGGTGCTCCGTTTTCAAATGCATTTAGAAAATGTCTCGGAATAGTTAATTTCTAACCATCGACTCGCATAACTTCGAAGAATCAAAGTCTATTATTACAAGGAATTCGTCGAACGAATTGCAGAAAAATTTTTCTAAGTATCATCTTAGATGCGAAAGGAGTAATACTTACTCTTGTCTCCGAGTTTCATCGAATCTCGCAATGATCGCCGAAGTAGCTTCGCTTTTTCGAACCCTTCTTGTGATAGAAATTGACGGTGTGATTAGAAATTAATCGTCATCGTCAATTTTTATACAAGGAAACCACAAACCTTTGGGTTTTTCTACTAGCGAGATCTAATCGAACTAATCGATCCCTCCCCATCAAAGGATGACAGAAAGGATGATTAATCTTTTCCCCCGCCTTCCTTTCCTCTTTCTAAGACTAAACGATCGCAATTTTCCTTGATTCCGTAATTCGATATCTTTGATTTATAGGTATACAAATTACCCAGAATAGTTGGGGCTCCTTCGATTCGTAATTCTTTCAGGAAGAAAAAGAGAAAAGAAAACGAAAAAAGAGAATAACGGAATAAAGTGATAACATCTAAATTCACTATTCGTATTGATTCTCGATCGATAGATCTTTATCGATTTATTTGAACGATCTTATCTACGTTATCATCTTCCTTTCGAAAATGCGTACGATAGTAGACTTCTTATCTTTGATCCAGGTTTACTTAAAAATCGATTAAAATTTCTTACGATATTCGAGTAGCTATCGATCACTCGAGCGACAAAAATACGATAATCCCGTTTCTTTATGCTGCATTTTTGCCTGAAGTCGAAAACGCCAAGGAAGAAAAAGAGAAAAAGAAGAAGAATGATTTATTCGCTTCGAGTCCATAGTAATTAATCGGATAAATATAATGTAGTAAAAAAAGGAAGATTATTTAAGCTAACGAAAGTTCTGTCCATTTTATTTGAGCGATTTAAAAAAGAGATGTAAAAACAATTTTGTGCTCTCTTTAAACAGACAGAATTTTTTGATAGAATCGATAATTTCGAGTGTATGCGTTGTACATCACCGAAACACAGCTGTTGTTCATTGCATGTTTTTCGACGATAAGATTTCGAGTTCTTTGAACAAATTAATGTAGCTTTTGTTTAGCTTTGAACATTACTGGAGTTACTGTCGTCATCGTCGGTCCTCGCGAACGTCGATCGTATTCTCGACGTAAGGCCGATTAATGGAATTCTATTGAGAGTGAGACGAGCGTCATTGGCCGGCCGTCCGAGAGACGACCTTATCAGCGTGCTATTTTGGCGGGCGATAACGTCACTCGAGGCAACCCGAAGCGTCCGTCGATCGTCGACGACGGCTGCCAGGTGCAGCTTGTGAATTTCGTCGTTCCGTTGCGATAAACCCTCACCAGCGAAATGCACTTTCCTATACCTACTCTTTTCACAATATCTCCCTCCCCTCCTCTCTCGCTCTCCATCTATACAACCAGTTGCACAAGTTTATCCGAGGTTTACTTTGTTCCTACATTATACGTTGAATAATCACGTACTTTTCAAGATGAATTATATTATCCATCAAATTTTATCTTATTTAAAGCGTTCAAAAAGGTTGCTTACGTTCGATGGTGGTCTATTCGACTCTCTCTAACTCTCTCTCTCTCTCTCTCTCTTCTTCTCTCTAGAATCTCCAAATATCCTGAACCTTATCAAAGGTGAATCGCGCGATAGTCGAGCGTGAGTCGCGCACGTAAACGCGCGACGGAGTCGCGACGTCGGGGTAAACGAACTCTTTGTTCGCTCGAGCGGGGAGCAACCGAATTGCGAGTACCCAAGTGCATCCGACGATAACGATGCACGATATCGAGCTCCTTTTCCACGAACGCAGTCTCGTTTCGTCGCCTTCCGAGAACTATTTCGTCGATAACGTCCTCGACGTTTTGGCGACTTGCGACTAACTCACACAACGATCTTCTTCTCCTTTTTCTTTATTTTGTATTTTCTTGAAATTTCATTCTGACGACGAGACTCATCTGCTTTCTCTTTCTCTTTCTCTTTTTCTCTCTCTTATTACATTATCATCGGAGTCACGTAAAACGTAATCTCCTTAGCACTTAATTAAGCTTCATGTCTCTCTCTCTCTCTCTTTCTCTTTCTTTTTATCGTCTTCTTCCTTACTAACCTACATACATATATTTATTAAATAAACACTTTTTATTTATTTATGTATTTATTTATTTATTTAAACAACGTGTACTCCTCGCGCAACAATGATTCTCCTTTATAGTCCTTTTTTGTTTATTCGAAATATAACATGTCTATATTTTAATCGTTTTTATGACGAACATAGATATGCATGTATGTATGTATATTCGAAAGTGAAGTCGATTGATAGCATAGTTGTTTGCAAAGCGAACACGCCACGTTAAATAATATTGTAGTCATCGGCAACAGGTGCCGTTGACTGAAACACAAAACCGTCAAGTGCAGCACAGATAACTCATGGAATAACTTAATTTCGGCGTCGTTCAAGATAAACGCGGTTATCGTTCGCTGACACTCTCAATGCCGTAACGCGAACGAATCGGTGTCGTGTCGGGCTAATCGACATTTTCCGTCCTTTTCTTTTCTTTTTTTTTTCTTTTTTCTTTTTTTTAGATAAGAAACAAATATTCAGAGAGGTTTTTAACCCTATTGCAATTGTATGCGCATATATATGTGGATATATATATATATATATATATATATCCTCCTTTGTTGCTCGACTTTAATTCGAGAGAGAAAAGACCAGAGTCTGGTGGTATCGAGGACGAGTGTGCAATCGATTAGTTTATAACGAACCAAGTATGAAATAGTATCTCTATCTTTCTCTAACTGCTTTAATCTATCCAGTCGACTCTCGTCTTTCTTCTACCGAGGGTGAAACGCGTGCTAGAATCTCACCAATTCGCATGTACCGGCTAATCTAAGTTACTCGAAGATTTTACTTGAGTTATGTATACCGGTTGCACGGGTTAACGTGTCACTTGGATGCCCCATTACTTATACGTCGTAAGTATGAAATCCGGTCCTCTTGGGAACGACCTCGGAAAATACGGATAGTTTTCGATTCGATTTGATAAATGTCTTTTTATCGATCGTAAAGTTTCCAAAGAGATTGTTATTTTTATTTCTTTGTATTATCAATATACGATTAAAGGGTACAAGATATGAGATTATGAAATAATTTCAAAGGACGGACTCGAATCCTTTCGTTCTTTTAGCGAAAGGGAGATAACCACAGGAATACAGGTTCTCGTGGATAGAGTCGTGTCGTGACGACGACGCCGGCGACGCCGACGACGCCGACGACGACGTCGACGACGTCGAACAGGCGAAACGGTAGGAGCTGTACCGGTAGAGATGCTAATGTCGGCCTTGTGCCACATACTCGTGCTCTCGGTACACCGACGCTCTCGCGTGCAACCGTGCAAGTAGGAAGACAGACAGACAGAGAGAGAGAGAGAGAGAGAGAGAGAGAGAGAGAGAGAGAGACGAACGTCGGATGCATTCGCGCAAAGCGCGTTGCACGCACCGAAATGCATCGTCGCTTTGCCTCGCGTTTTCTCTTTCATTTCGTTGCCCCTACCATCGAACCAAATCTTTCTCTTTTCAAGTTTTTTTTTCTTTTTCCAATAAAATATTATATCGTCGCAAGAGAAAATTCAAGCTTCGTTAAATCTATTAGATCGTATAGATCTTTAAAAGGATCGATCTAAACACCTGTCTTTTCTACTTTGCGTGAACGTAGAGGTTCCTGTATTGCAAAGTCATACCCTTTTTTTCTTCAACTACCGACAAACTTTTCTTGCATTTCTGCGTCCCTCGTTCTGGCTGCATATTCCCCACCCCGTTAGCATAAATTATAGGTATATCGGTTCGATGGAAGTGCACAAGCAAACTCGATCGTGCTAGATCGTACGCAAGGTGATCGAGACCATGAATCGTTAACATAAGCTACTACATTTTTCTTGCGCAAACGAATATTTTTGTTACGCGCGCGCCTATCTCCATTACGTAACGTACCAAAGTCTCCTTTGGGAGATTCGTACGACAACGGCAATAACATTAGAAAAGAAGAAATAAAGAAAATTAGAAATATCCTCCGAAAGGATAGAAATAGAAAAGGTATAGAGATAAGAAAATAGGATCATTGATATAGGATCATCGTTCCTTATCGTTCTAATCGTCGATGAATCTGGCATGTCTCGATATCTTGAAAGAAGAGATCGGATCGAATCGATCGCGGTGAAGATTTTTCCGCGGTTCGTCATTCGTCGAACGAAAAGCCTTGACTTACGTAAACGCTCAACGCGTCGTAGCATAATCGAGCTTTTCGAAGGGGAACCAGTAGATAGATAGACAGTTTTTTTTTTTTTTTACCTATGCAACTACGATGGATCGATCGCTCGAACGTCTTTCGAACGTAGAGTATCGACGGGTATCAAGATCGTTATTTCATCCAACGTGAGCTCTAACGAAAGAAGGTTAGATCGGTCCCTGGTATCGCTTAGGCTAGTGCCGAGTGTCGCGCGAAAATCGCTTGAAAAACTGGCTGTCCTAGAAACGGACCGACCAGTCAGTGGCACGAACCGTTCTTGACGTACACACGAGTACTTACTTACTTACTTACTTACTTACTTACGTGCATGGCTAACGTTAGCCATCTTGCGATCTCTCCTAAATCATGGAATTCGAACGATTTCTCTGCGCTTTACGGAAAATCGTCTAAAAAAAAAAAGCATTACGACACTTCAAATATCTTTAAACATACGTATGGCGTAACAGTAATTGATTTTTCGAAATTTCATGAACGCGTAATTTGCATTTTATTTTCTCCAATAGTTCTTCAAGCTATCATTTACATAATAGTTATTACGTAAGTTATTTATTGCATAATTATTGCGTCCGACTAATTTTGCCGAATAATCGTTCGAATTTTATGTGATTATTGTTCGCACAACAACAACAAAAAATATATATATATATATATATATAAATATAGTATTCTAATCGATTTTTCTTCCGATCACAATTTCCTAGATAGTCCGAAAGAGGATGGACAACAACCTTTTTCCCCTCTCGAAAAGTCTAATCGTTCGGGAGGATCGAAAGACGAAGTAAAGTCGTGACACGGAGCAATTACGGCTAGTCGCTGTTTATGACGTGTTTTTGTCAGTATCGTCGTGGCCATTCGATCGGTTGGAAAAGAAAAACTGGAGGAACAGGATCTATCGAATACATTCTCCAGGAAAACTACGGTCTTCGGGCAGAAAATTGCATTTTCTTCGATCATTATTGTTAGAGATCAAACGACATCATCTATAGATATATACTTACGTTATTATAGTATATACTCGAACGAAAATTGTCCGAGATATTGAATCGAAAGAGATCGATCCGATACGAAAAGATAAACGATCTTGGAAGATGGATTTTTACGCGTATATTCCAAAAGAAATTATCCCTTCTACGTTTTAACACGTCATTTGTTTTTCTCCGTTCGGTAACGAAACTAATTACATGCTGATTATGCACGTGCAACTTACAAGAGTTATAAAATTGCCGATACATTTCGAGTCTGTTCAGTCGTTATCAAAATCTACAAAAAAGAAGACATGATTATGAATTGAAAACTCGTTTATTTATTGATCCATTTTGTTATATAATTGTGTGCAGGAAAAGAATTAATCGGTTGCTCGTTGATACGAAAAAGAAAAAGAAAAGGAAGAAGAAAAAGTTGCAAAGTCGAAAAAAAATATTTCTTCTTTCGTTTGTAAATTTGCATATTACATACTTTCATTGTTGATAAGATAGATTACTCCGGCTTACTAGCCGTATGTAATACGTACTTATATCCAAGTACAAGTATTCTTAATTAACTCCTTTTCTTATCGTTCCTTTATGGCTCGTTAAGCGTACAACCGCAAAGGGACGACCGAATCGAATTCTTGTGTTCAATGGAATGGATCGATTCGATCGAGAAACATTTCTATACACCTTAAAAGATCGTTCGAGAGATCGATCGAGATGAGAGAGAGAGAGAGAGAGTGAGAGAGAGAGAGAGAGAGGGAGAGAGATTTTGAATTTCGATAGATCAGAAGAAATTAAAAAGGATCTGTTCCTGAAATTCTTCGCTAGATCGTATTCTCCAAGGATCGAGGTGACCTCGCGAGCTTGATCGATCGGCACGATCGTCGTCCTTGAAGTGGTCGTCGTCGTCTCTCCCTCTCCTCCTTTTCCTTCTCTCTCTCTCTCTCTCTCTCTCTCTCTCTCTCTCTCTCTCTCTATCTATCTATCTATCTATCTGACAGGAGGAAGAGGAGGAGGAGGAAGAGGAGGTACGAGAGCGAGAGTTAGAAGGCTCCTTTGTCGCTTCGAAGCGATGGCGGTGCTGGCATTCGGCTGACGACGATATATCTAAGCAAGATGGCGCTCTTTGGTTAGATCGTCTAAACGACGATAGAAAGAGAGAGAGAGGAGAGAGAGAGAGAGAGAGAGAGAGGTGGGGGGAGAGAGAGAGAGAACGATTTGAGGCACTTGGAGGCCGCCCGGTTCCAACTCACATTAGAGAACGACGATCCAACGTTATTACTCGCATCGGCCGCGTGATTCTCCGGCATCCGCGTAATAAATCCGCAGCGGGACGATTTCTAATACGTCGCGAGCACCCTCTTTTTCTTTCTCCCTCTTTCTCTCTCTCCCTCTCTCTCTCTCTCTCTCTCTCTCTCTCTCTCTCCAAGCCTTAGGCCACGTCCATGGAATCGGATTCCACACTTTACGTCTTCGATCGTCCCGTTACGGAAATTGTCTGTAATCGATTTTCAGCGGAAGGATCGATCGCTGAAAGATTCTTGATTGGATTCTAGTTGAGAATTTGTTTTTCTTTTTTTTTCTTTTCCAAAGCTTTGCCGACTTTCGTAAATTCTAACGGTACTTTACTTGTTTACTCGATATCTACGGATGAATTAATGAGTGCATTTATAATAGAACATTATCGAGACTGAAACGATGTAGTATATTTAACTATTGCGTAGAAATGTATAATCGAAACGATTGTCCATTTAAAAAACATTACTCGAGATCGATTATTTAAATCGACAATAATTTGTATCTACCAAGGCACAAACGATCTTAAAAATATTTCGCACAAAAAGGTATTTAGAAACTCGAGACGATTTGCACGACAAAGTATTTGGATTCGTTCTATGCAATCGTGCTAATTCTTAAAAGATCCAACGATCATGCGACTCTCAAGTTAGAAAGAACACGAAGCTATTTACATTAAGCGTTCAGTTCGACGATCGGAAAATGTCGAGCGTATCGTTCGCCACTTTGTTTTTCGAGGAGGATGAGCGAGGCACAATGGAAGGTGAGACAAGGCTAACCGAAGGAGGAGACGGAGGAGGTGGAGGAGGATAGGGCCGACGCGTGTCCCCTTTATTTTTAATCTACGCTTTAAATCACGGAGCCGCGCACTCGCGACACGCGTCGACGTTCGTGTTATTCGCAAATATCGATTCTGAAAAGCGCCAAACAATGGCGCTTATTTTCTGTTTTCAATGCCCATTGTGTCGGCCGCGACTGGCCAACAGAGCGAGTATATAACTCCCTCTCCCCTCCTTCCCCGTCCCATTCCCTCTCCTTCTCTCTTCACCCTTCGCTCCTCATTCTCTTTCTATCCCTTGTCCTCGATCGAAAGTCCTACGGAATTTTTACATCGCCTTGAGGGACCTCTTCGAGTCATCGATCCGAATCGCGCGATGCGTTCTCCTTCGTATCGCACGTACCGTCGTCTCTGCTCCACACTCCCTTCTTCTTCTTCTTCTTCTTCGGTAATAATCAAGAGAGGAATCGGGGAGGGAATTGTCTCGATGATACGCACGAATCATTGTTCTCCGATCTTTCAACATTTTTCGATTTGTCATTTACACTTTGATTATCTTTAGTTTCCATTCTTTCTCCTCTTTTTCTTCGTCTTCTTCTTCCTTTTTTCTTTTTCTTTTTTTAACATGTAGTACGCCCAAGCTACGGACTTTATTTCCGATGTTTTTAAAATGTTAATTATCGATTTCGACGAGGTACTTCCCCTCGAGCATAAAAAAAAATCGACCTCGAAAATCGATTCGAATAGTAAACTCTTTGAATCGTTGATAGTCGACTCGCTCGCGTCTCTCCGTCAGTCGTTAAACCGACTTCGCTCGACTTCGACATCTCTGACCTTTGACAATTGCCGACTCGCGTCACCATCGTAGAGTACTAGGCTCGAACGTTCGCTCCTTCTCAAGCCTTGCATTTCTCATGGCAACGTGCCGTGATAATATTGCGTCGAGCCTACCTACCAATCGAGAACCGTAATTAAAATTTGCACCTTGCTCCTTCCGTTTACATCGTCCCGTTCTCGCTCCAATAAAACTTTTCAGATAAATTATGACTCCTTCTTTTTTTGCCGTCCATCGATTCGCGAATGCGAAGGATTATTCCAGTGACTTCTTTTTTCTTTCTTTTTTTCTTTCTTTTTGTCTTCATTATTTCTAGGTTTATGCACGTAGAATGGCCTTCTCTATCGAACGACGCGAATCAATCTCCGTCGAGCGTTTTAAACGGTGAGTTTATGTCTTAGTTGCGTGGTAGTCGCGCATTAGCGTACGACCTGTCACCGTTCGTTTTTTCCCCCCTCCTTCTCTCTTTATCTTTCGTTATCTACTTTTCGTACGAGCAAATACAATACCGAAAACGAAAAAATAAAAAGATAGGTACGTAAGTTACTCTACCGAAAGGTGCGATTACGAGTGTTACGTGAAAGAAGAAAAACTTTTGACGAAGACGAAGATCTTGAACGACGAGAGATACGTGTGTGCGCGAGCGTGTAAATCGAACGGAGAAGGGGAAACGGAACGGAGGAGTCCACCGAGTTAGAATTTGCGAATGCACGCTGCAGCGTAAAGTCAAAGTGAAAGTGCAGCGGACGCGAGCACCGACGGTGTCTTGGCTTCGGCTTGGGTAGCGCGGAACCTTATGACCTTGTCCTAAATACTGCGACTGACTGGCGAGCTCTCGCACCTGGACCGGTATCGCCGATGATGCCGGCCCGTCCTCTTCTGGCCCGACCGTTTCTATTCTTTGTTCGTACGCGTTAACCGCGACGGGCTCGTTTCCTTCTCGACCATACGAAAATTATTTCCTAATCCGTTCGTTATCCGATATATCGATGAACGACGAAATTTTTCGAATAAAAGTGCACGAGTATGACGATATGACTTCTTGTTTCTCTCGCGTCGTTGTAAGGGTACCAACGCGTTTTACAAAACTCCACGCCACTTAACGTAACGTCTCATGGAAGTAATAAAAAAAAAATATATATATATATATATATATCTTTTTCGTTGGAAGAAGAAAGAAAAAAAGAGAAACAAAGACGATTCGAGGCACGAAATGGCAGAGTATCGCAGTTTCCGCCAAGTGTCGCAACGCGGGCAGTAAAAAAGGTGGTAGAACGATGGACGAAGGATCGATGGATTCAATTTTTTTTACGAGTCTCTGGCGCGAGAGCTGCTCGTGAAATTTTAACGGGCTTCCTCCAACGACGTCCTCGGATTCCTCCCCAAGGATTCTAAGCGTCAAGAGATCTCGCCCGTTTATTATAGATCCTAGTCGGCGTTGTATCCTGCTCGTACTTATGGCATAAGATGCTCGCACAGCGATACTTTAGTTTATTTTTCGCTTCGTATCCGATTTTACTGCGTTCGACGAGTTTCCTTGAAAAACTCTAGATAACACGACGAAAATCGTTCAAAATGATAAGTAACAGATATATTTCAATACGCAACGTTATATCGATTTTGGATAATGAAGTACCTTCTCCTTATGTTCGTCGTTCCGTAATTTAACTTGAATTATTTTAATAACAGGGTATATCAATCGACTATGCGAACGTTAGATCATAGATTAGAAATTTAATAGGTATTCTAAGAGATTCTGAAGCGTGTATTCGAGATTTTTTGTATACAAAAGAGAAAAAAGAAAAAGTTAGGAATAATCGTATCGTTAAAATTGTATTTCTCTCTTAGCGAATTCACATCGGTATTGCGATCTTGTCTCTTGGACTTTCCACGATTCGAAGACTCGTACGGTCGCGAAGAAGTCTAAGGAATCGGAGAAGACGGTGCGGATCGGGCAATTAAGCGAGACCGGTGCCGCCGATCTTTGTCTCCTTTACAATCTCGACGCAATTAAATCAGATATTTCAGGCGGCGCCGTTTATCGCGATTCCACGAAAAGCGCATCGACGACCGGTCGTGTACGATAAAAACCGGGCCCTATGTACCCCCCACCATTGCTAGCCCTTCGCTTCACCGATCGTTTTTCTTTTCAGGATTCTCGACCGTCGATTTATTCTTCTCTTCCCTCTCGTATCGTCCTTCCTTTAGCTCTACGGCAGAACCAGAGAGAGAGAGAGAGAGAGAGGATCGATGAATTCCGCGAGTCTTTTGCTTACAACAATAATATTTGCACGAATATCGTGCTTTCGATCTCTTTAAAGCGACAAAAATATAATTGTATTTTAAAGAAAATTGAAACTTTCAACGGGTTCTCCCTTGACGCGTACACGCGAAGTGTGTCTTTTATTTATTTTCTAACATTTCCTTCAATCATCTCCGGATATAAAGAGATTCGATGCTCGATGAAGAACGTAATCGGACTTGGCATAAATAAATACTCGTTATAACAACGATAAAAATAAAACATCTACGAATTCAAGCTCTTCTCTCATTCGCTTTGTTATCGAATTAAGTCTGGTACTGAGCGTTGGTTCGTTCGTTCGTTCGTTCGTTCGTTCGTTGAATTCATTAGTAGCGAACAATAAAGCTTTGCATTAAAAACACGTTGTTAGTCGTTTCGACTTTTGATCGATCAATTTTACATTAAACGAATGGTCCGGTAATATCTCGAATTTATTCGAGGAAAAAGTAAAGGAAGAAAAATAAAAGATCGATTCGTTGTGTGTCCAAAGAACGTGATTAGAACGGGAGAAGAGGGAATAAATAAAAAAAAAGGAAAAATAATATTGGACTATCGTAGAGAGATATAGACGGAGATGGAAGATGATTTGCATGTCACTCTCGGAGAATCTTTCGTCTCTCTCTTTCTACCAACACTCCATTTCCTTCGTAGTGATGAATAATAGATTAAGAGTCGCTTATTAGGCGGCCCGTCGAAGTATTCTCTACCGTCAAATGTTAGAACGTTCTAAAATGGCGGTCTCACCAAGGCCAGGCCGTGTTTTTACGACGACCGGTTTAGAAGAGACCAGAGACCGACCGCAATCGCGTTCGCCTTCTCGAGGAAGACGTCCGCGTCTTCGTCGTCTTCGTCGTCGGCGTCTTCGTCGCGAGGACCCAATCACGATCAGGGACTCTCGAAACCGGTCGGCCAATCGAAGCGACCGAAATCCATGGAACACGAGACACCATCCTTTACTCTCCCGTCTCTCTTCCTTCATCTCGTCCTCCTCTTTTTCATCGGCTAGCATCGAGTTCTCTTTTCTCCTTCTCTCTTCCGCGAACTCGATCGAGACGCATTTTCTAATCCGTGATGAGAATCCTCGATGTGATCGATCGTACGTAAGTACTTGAGTTTTATCGTTGATCTACGTATCGACGATCCAACGAAATACGACGTTAAATTATTATAAAATATACTTTTCCTTTTCTTTTTGATTTTTTTCTTTATTTCGATCGATCTATCTTCGAGCTCTTCGTTGCAATCAAGTGATCATCCTTAATCGAAATTATTCCCAATCACGTTTCAAATGTAAAACCGAGTACGTTGATGGTACTTTCTTTTTTTTTTCTTCCCTTATCAAATTCGTACAAGTAGGAAATAATTAACGAACGTTTAGAACACGATCGATGAATGTTTCAATAGTTTCTAATCGAATTCTTTCCCGAAAGATCGAGGATCGAAAGCCGGTCGAACGGATCTCGGAAAGGACCGAAAACCACAGCGACTCGACTCGACGAACGGATCTCTTCTCCTTCTTCTTTCTTCGGAGAAGAAGAACACAGTCGCAACCGGATTCGTGACATTTTCTAATCCACGAGTGAAGCAGTTTGTATTTGCAGTTAACTCGCCGACGTAAGATCGAAGGCGAGACGCGAAATCGAATACGTTTCGATATACATATATTCGAGATCTTATGTGCTTAAGAACGAAATCTAATATGCCTACGATATCAAACATTGTATAGAATTACTATCATTTTTTCTCTCTCTGTATATATATATATATTTTTTGTTTTGTTTTAAATCTTTTCTATCTTTTTTTTTCTCTCTTTTTCCTCTTTCCTTTTTAACAAATCGCGTAAAATGTTTTTAATCAAATCCTTCTGACATTTCGTCGATGAAAATTTGGAGAAACCTTTTATTTATGATTTATTTTTCATTAATAAGAAAAAAAGAAATCGGCACGTTTAGTAAAACAAATATTCGGACCGCCGATTGTTATTGTTGTTATTATATATCGTCGTCATGCGAAATAAACGCTCGAATCAACGCGACGTTGGCCAAGTGCTATCAAATTAATCGAAAAATATACGGTATAACCGATTCGATGATTCGGCGAGCGCATGCCGCTTCAATAACCAGTTTTATCGATGGATTTTTCGCGTTTATTACGAACCACCTCTATTTATTATCCGCACTTTGTCGTTTCGATACAAAAATGAAGGTAATTTTAATAACGCCACGTTCGATTCTTTTTTTTTCTTTTTATTATTTTCACCCTCCCCGATGGATCCGACCGGAGAGATGGTTATTAAAAATATTGCTGGATCGTTTGTAACAACGTAACGAACGAACAATAAATTGGTTTTTTCTTTCTTTCTTTTTTTTTTTTTTTTATTCTTAATTATCAAATTTCGCTCACGAAAGTCAATAATTACATGTAAACGTGGTTAACAATTTGTTATAATCGATGACGTATTTTAATTGAATATGTTTAAACGACGTAGAAACATTTTTCTAATCTTTCGTTTGGTAAAATTTATATAATTTTCTAATGATAAACGACACACTCTGGTGCGTTAAATACAAATGCAGGAGTATGAAACATATCGTTCAGTCGATAAGGATACAAAATGGATAGCAAAATGTCGAACGTTAATTAAATTCTCAGACAGGAAACGACAGAAAATGATCTTTGGACGTGTTTTTTTATTTATGTTTTGGTTTTCCTTCTGTACATGCACTATACATATGTATACATATATATTGTTTACATATACGTATACTACTGCATTTATATTTATACTATTATTTACATCTCTTTTCCTTGTCTCTCTCTCTCTCTCTCTCTCTCTCCCTCTCTCTCTCTCTCTCTCTCTCTCTCTTTCTTCGATTCACCTTATCGGACGAATACTCGTCGCAAGTAAACCGATAAGACGTAGATACGCGTGAAAAAGAAGTAGAAATATCAGCTTATTCTCACGTCCGGCTAATTGCAGTTAATGTTGCAATAAACAAAGATAAACCGTTACTGTATCTCTAATGGTAATAAGGGTCGTTTTTAAACGGCAATGAATCGTAGTTACAATAGATTCTTTTTAGCGAAACGAATTAGGTGAGTTCGTTAAGCAATCAACGTTTAGAATACAATCGCTCGACCGATTCTATTGTCTCTTCGATGAATCGATATTGAATGTAAGATGAGACGAAAGAAAATTAATATAATTTTAATGTATGGTTTCTTTAAAAAAAAAAAGAAAAAAGAAAAGACAAAAAGAAATATATATATATATATATAGATATCCTTTTGAAGCTGAGCGGGTAGTAAAAGTGATAGATCCAAAACGTATTCACTTATACTACTCGATTGTAATAAGTAAAATTGTATTATATAGATCGAGATGTTGTTGACGAAGAGAAATATTAATTGCAAATATTAGAGGCTTTCGAGGAATTTCAAGGAAAAATGAAAAGCCTCGATCGGACGGATCCAGCGACAATCGAGGATCGAGAGAGTATCTTGTTCGAGCTCGGAGAGCGCGCCGGCTCGAGTCGCGTTGTCCTTGTAAATTCTAATGCTTAAACCGTCTCTCCGAACCTCTCTCTATCTTTCGAGCAAACGATTGGAATGTATTAGCAATGGTTTTAAGAACCTTGAAGGCATCGACCACGTTTGAAAGTAAGCTGCGAACAATTTCCTACTCGCCGGCGAGTCGCCGCGCGCCGGTTAGGATAAATGCATTCGAATGATTATTCTTACGTATCTATGATCTTATATTCGTTCACGCATCCAATACCATACTCTCTTCGATAATACACTCTTCTACTGCGCACTCGATATTAGGTCTACCAAAAAATTCTATCTAGTTTACTGCAATCGATTCTTCCGCAGTTCCCTTCCCATCCTCCCGTTATCGTAAAAAAAGTGTTAGATTTTTCGAAAGTATTATATTTTTCGATTAGATTTTTGTTCAGATTTTAATTTTTCGACGAGTTTCGATCGATAATCGTTCCTTCCTTTTCCTATCAACGTGGAACTTTGATAACGACGCTCACGTCTCATTTTTCGAAGCAATCAACGATTGTTCTCGAACGATTTCTTTTAGCCCTAATCACTTGTTACCACATTTTTAGAGAATATTTGGCCTCTTAAAAAACTCTTATCGGAGTTATCGAAGTTATCGTCGAATCACGATAGATCCGTTCGTTCGTAGATTTTTTTTTCTCCTCTCGAACGATGGTCGCGTGGTCTCCTCTATCGGAGGACAAAACGAAAATACCTATAATCGGAGATATCGGCAGTATGCGATTAGATACGCGATTACGATGTTAATAAAAAAAGGAAATAAAAAAGGGAAAAAGAAAGAATAAAAAATCTATCGGCTTGAAACGAGCCGAACGTTCTACGGGTGATCGATATCGTCGGTGTCCGCGAAATTTTCCACGAGCGAATAGTCGAACGCGAGCTCACCGTCTGAAATAGATTCGCGAATGGGCGCGTTCGGATAAATTTTCTAAAAAACTTGCGTATTCCGCGTTACATGAATAACACTTTACGTAAGATCTCCAATGAAATTTATTCAACGAGTGACCGGTTAGGTATCTACGTAATTCAAAATTATTCTATTTCGAAGGAATTTCATCTCTGCCGAGATCTTTTCTTCTATTTTCCATCATCGATATTTCTTTTTCTTTTTCTTTTTTTTAACAATTTATCTAATATCGCCTTGGTGTTTTTCTTTGTTGATTTCGATATGCCGCTAGTGCTCTTTCGTTTTTATTTTTATCTTCTTTTTGCGCTTTGCAACATTTTTTCTCCCCTTCTCTCTCTCGTATCTAGACTTTAGCTAATATCTTCTCGTTTATATTCTAAATAACGATCGTACATTACTCTATAATTTATATTTATTTTAATATTCCTTTCAACGTGTGATATTATTTTCCTTCTCTTTCTCTCTAATAATTATATTATATTTATATATATATATATATATATATATATATATATATATATATTCCTCTCACATCTACATCTAATAAAATTCTAATACTCTATTTTTAACACTATTGCTATGATAATATTTTTACATATATACTACTCTATAATTTTTGTATGTCTCTTTTTCTCATTAAAACCAATGGAAATAAATAATGTTTCTCTCTTTATCTAACCATCTATCTATCTCTGGATCTATCTCTCTCTCTCTTTCTCTCTCTCTCCATCCAAGATGCAAGCGTACTACACTTATCGTAATTCGCGAAAGCACCGTACGAGCGAGCGTAGAAAATTATTCGTTCGACCGTTATAACATCGTACTTGTAAGTATAACGCGTTAGGAGAGAATTCTCACGGAGGAGGCACGGAGTATGTTGTACGTGGCGCGGATTAGAGCCGAGTTAGACGTAGCGTATACACGTGAGATCGGAATTCAATGGCTACGAACGAACGAACGAGTCGAATGGAGCCGAGCCGAGAACCGCGACCTTAAGGCTCTGCGACACTCCCGCGGCGATTTGTACAAAAAGAACAAAAATATATATACATATATATATATATATATATATATATATATATATTTTCCTTCGAGATACGATATCGACTACTTACGTGGTAAACACCGATACGAATAAACGCGTTCTTTCGACAACTCCTTTTTTTTGATTTTTTATCCTTTCCTCCAAACTTTAATGACGAACGCGAATGAATGGGTAAAAAAAAAAACAAAACATTATTTGAGTACAGGTAAAAGATTGGTTGATTAGTTTGTCCAGAGAATACGGATGTAAATGGCATCGGAGACAGGAACGAGAGAAAACTAAAGAGATAACAATAATTTATTTTTACTAGCCTTGGCCTAGAGAATCGAAAAATGTTATACGAGACGCGTTAATATTCTCTACAGTTCCGGAAATGGAAGTAATAGTAATATAATTCATATATATATATAGTGAGAGAGAGATAGAGAAGGAAAGAATATGAGAGAGAGAGAAAGAGAGTGTGTGTTTGTGTGTGTGTGTGTGCGCGCGCGCGCGCGTGCGTGGAAAGAGACAAAGGATAAAGACAAATTAATTACTTACTCGAATCCATCGTCAAGCTTACGAATGCGTCTCTTACGCGTATATGCGCACGAAGCATCCAACCATTCGCTCGACTAATGACGTTTCATTAAATAACTAAGATAGAAGACGAGACTAGTTCTTCAGGGTTCGCAAGAGAAAAGAGGGAGCGAGAGAGAGAGAGAGAGGGAGCGGGAAAAAGATAGAAAAAGATAGACGGAGAGGGAACGTTATTTCGCGATCTTTCACGCCGTATTTCTAATTAGAAAGTCCTATTTACGAATAAATCCTTGGCCGAAACGATGTCAGAAACTACCACTCGACCACGACTCGACTTTAATTACGCTATAGGACGCCTAACTATTCATGTTTCTTCGATTTTACCGTGTGATCGACGTAGATAAGTACGTAAAATCAAATCCAACGTTCTCTTTTATAATATTTATCTCTCTTCAGGGACACTCATATCTACCTTCACGCTCAATTTCTTTTTTCAGAACTTTTACACTTATCACGTTAATGCTTTGTCAATTTTTTACTCTCGTACGTAATAACCCGATATTAGATTATTATTCGCTTTTAACTTTTGGAAAAATCGTTTTCGAATAAATGGAAAGGACTGTCAAGGATTGTCGAAGAATAAATAAATAAATAAATAAATAAATAAAGGAAGGAAGGAAGGAAGGAAAACGAACAGGATAAATTGTTAATAAAAAGTAAAAATTAAAAAAGAAAAATGATATAAAAGGAAAAAAGAAAGAGAAGGAAAAGAGGGAGGTAAGATATTGAAAAGAAAATCATCATTTTTAAAGACTTGTTATTGGTAATAGTGGTGCTTCGTGACGCATGGCCTTCGGAAAGCCGTCGCTCGTCGTGACGTCAGGCCCTTCTAAACAGGAGGGGCCCGGCCGACTAAACATGGCCATGGATTTAGGCGGCCAATAGGCGAGCGCCAACGAGGATCCCCCTTTCTAACCGTTCGAAATGCCGGATTAGAATATTTCGTCGCTATGGCCGGTGAAAAATGGCCACTCGAGCGATGGCGTGTTTTTTTCCATTCTCACTCTCTCTCTCTCTCTCTCTCTCTCTCTGTTTTTAATGCATGTATACTTAACATTATTTATCATCGGATTTTCATTTCAATTCCGAGTCTCACGTAACATTTAAAACGTCTTTATTCTATTAAAACGTTCTCACGGTAGACATGTCGGTCAAGTTTGCGAAGAAACAGACGAAGAGAAGCGCTTGATATATTTATAGAAATAATGTATTTACAAGATCGAAAGTATATATTTTCTATTTGAAAGAAAAAAAAAAAAAAAAGAAAAACTAGTAAAAAGTATCAGATAAATATATCTATTGATTATAAAAATTTAATTTCATTGAACAAGTTATAAAGGAAGGAAAGTCCTCTTTCCTTTTTTCTCTCTTTTAATCGAAGACACCTTTTTTACCCACGAAAGCGAACCTTCCTAATTGATCGGTGCATCCATTATACCAATTATCCTCGCGTCGGGACGCATTCACCGATCGCAAATACTCACGGCGTAACCGAGTGTGGAACGCATTAATATTTATTACATGCAAAACGTTACGGGACGACCTCGGCTTTTTCGCTGACGCCGTTTAGCGATCCGTCCAATTTTCGTACTCTCCTAACACTTATGCTATTAGAACGATCTCGCAATTCAGATATCGTTAATTCAACCAAAAAGAGTTGTCAAGTTTCAGGGACATTGAAATATTTTATCAGAGAGAGCGATCCGAAACCTTGTATTAAATTGGAAACTAATCGTTAATAAGATTTTTAATTCGATATTAACGAACAACACACACATATATATATATATATATATATATATATATATATACACACATCGATATAAATTCTTTATTTTCTCTCGTTTCACTAAATAGATACAAACTCTCCACTCTTTTAGACTTAATATTCTTTATATATACCTAGACGTATTTATCATGTGTATATAAGTTTAAACGTTTAATTAACGCGTAAGGTAAAACGTAAGATTTTGCAGTATACAGAGAGACGGTCTCTTTGAAAAGAGAGGAGAGGTGAACGCCAAGTCCCAGTGTGTGGTAATCGCCGTTTGCAGGATGTTTACGTAATTTCGCCTTTTTTCGCATGCATCTCCGTCGATCGTTTCCCCTTCCTTTCTTAACGTTCTCCCTCTCTCTTTATCTATCCATCTTTCTTTCTCCTTCTAACTCTCGCACTATTCCCCTTCGTCCTTCCTCATCGTATGGCACTCCTCCCCCGATGCACACGCGACGACTGCAGAAGGAGCCCATAATGCACGTCGATGAACGTGGACACGTCGTCGGAGTGAATGAGAGAGAGAGAGAGAGAGAGAGAGAGAGAGAGAAAGAAAGAGAGAGATGGAACATCGAGAGGACTAACGTGTCTTTCTTCGCGAACGCACTGACGGGCACGGCTAATTACTTTCGTACTCCCCTACTTTGCGTCTGCTTTCCTTTTAATGGCCTTTACGATTCTAATGGCCTTTTTGAAGGAATAAAATAGCGTACCTTGATTTATGCCTCGAAAGAGTGTCTCTCAGACGCAACGATTTATCTCTCGGAAAATCGGGTCTCTTATCTTAAACGTTCACAAAAATTTCTGGCACGAGTAATTAAGTTATTTAATGGCTTTTTTTCATACAAGGTGTTCAGTTTGTTTTATATAATGAAACACGGTTATCGATACGGGTTAATAATTGTTGTTTATCTGTACGCATATGCATATATGTATGTTACATTTTTTTTCAGAATGAAATTAAAGTACGATCGAAGAGTACTATTTTATTCCTTGATTATTCTCCCAAAGGCGTCTATAATTCTGTTAAACAGAATTGACGGACTTTGTTCGCAGGACGGAGGCTAGGTTGAAACGAGTTTGAGATCATTGAGAACGGCCTGGGCCGGTCGGCGCGGCGACCGACAAAAAGTAGGAGAGCTCACGCACGGCCGCGTGTTCGAGAAAGACTTGCCTCCTCTGCTTCTCTCGTTGAAACTTTCAAAGAGGTCGGCCATTCCGTGTAAGCCCGTTTTGTTCTATCCTAGCTTCGTCTTTGCAGGTCTAAGTTGATGTACCTATGCAGGAAAACTTTGGGAGAAACAATTTTCAAATTATTTTCAACAAAACTAACGGATTAATAATCAGCTATGAAGAATATACTTCAATGACTAGTGAGCCGTAACTTATTTTCTTCGTCTTTTTATTTAGTTTCTTTTTTTTTTTTTTTTTCTAAAATAAAACTAATGAAAAATTTATGACGTCGATGGTTCGAATCAAAGTATTGCGAAACAATATTCTCTCTTGGATTCTTTCTTAGATAATTCGGATCGAGTTAGATTTAATTCGGGATAATCGTGGAAGATGTTTAATCTGGTTAACGTCGGCCAAAGTCAGATATTATTTCATCTTGAGTTTCGCGTAGAAGGTCGGAATCGAAGAGGCAGAGCTTACGGTAGGTCAGTGCAACTCGTTTGTAACCCTCATTTTCTCCGTCCTCCTCCCGATCCCTCTTACCGATCGTGTTCGGCTCGACTCTCCGGACCAACCCGGTCATTCGAACCGACCAAACTGGTTTCGCGCGCTTCGTTCGTGCGTGCGCACGCCGAGAATTTGATAGATTTCTACCTTATCCCGATCTCCGCCAATCTCTCAAGGTACAACGGCGAAGGTAGGCTCGACCGATCTCGAGTAGGTATGCGAGACTTGTTCGTTTTCAAGAACTCGTTGTGTCGTAGCGTATCCGACAAAACGTGCTACTCACGTACCTACCTATTTTTTTGTTCAACTTGCTTTCTACCGGTTCTCGCCTCTGATCTACCTTTTATTCCGATTTCTTTCTTATCGGTCCTTACAATAGAAGTATACCCGATAGAAATTCAATTAATAAAAGATAAAAAAGGAAAAACTCGCAAGGCTCGTCAAGTAATCGTGAAAATGTAAAAATATCACTATTTAGGTAACTCCCACCCGTTCCTTTTACGGAAGATTCGACTGCGTTAAAGTAGACGATTAGTCGGTACCTAAGTGGAAGGAAAAAAATAGAGTAGTCATCGTCGAGGAGGATTCAGTAAATAGCCGCGTTCTCCGAAGGCAAAGATCCGACTGATTCTCTCTCTCTCTCTCTCTCTCTCTCTCTCTCTCTCTCTCTCTCTCTCTCGCTCTCTCTCGCTCTCTTTATCTGCTCGTGCTTCTGTAGAGGAACGCGCGACGGCAGGAAATTCAGGACGGTTAAGCTTGAGCGGTGGTGCTCTCGAGGCTGAAACGCATCGCGCATACCACGCGCGGCGCACACCTCTCTTGTCCCTCGCATTCGTGCAAATTAATGCCGGTGCACCGTCGGACCGATGCAATTCTTTTCTCCCCTCGTTCTGCAGCTTACCACGATGAAGAGCAAGCAAGCAAGCAAGCAAGCAAGCAAGCAAGCAAGCAAGCAAGAGGGGAGGACGAAGAAGAGAGGACGGCAGGTGCCGTGTGCGCTACGTTTACCCGCAGACTATCTCTCGACATTGTAAATTGTGAGTTTTTCATAATAATCGTACCTTCGTACGATCGACTCGAACTCTCGAGGATCATACTCTGGCTAAATCCGTTCGCGTTAGACGACAATCGCTCGATTCGATCGTGCATCATCCTACGAAAAACTATCGCACAAAATTTCTTCCGACTGATAACAAATAAAATACGAGTGATCGTTACAATTCTGTCAAATCTGGCCTTCGTTAGTCGCTACATCTACATCTTACACAATCAACGAGCTCGGATTCGATGCAAAGCTCAAAGGAAAGAAAGGAAGAAAGAACGAAATGAAGAAAAAAGAAAAACAAAGAATACCAATGTTTAATTTCCACGTGCTCTTCCGTGCGTTTAATAACTCGTTGCATAAATTGCAACGACCATCGTTACTTATACCTAATTACTCGTATGCTCGCTCGAGTTTCCTTTTTCATTTCCCATACTCACAGACTGCATGCGTTGGATGAGTTCGAGGGGATGGGTAAGCTCGCGTCGCTGCTGGCATTGGTGGGGGTTGAAATAGAGCGAGAACGAGAGAAAACGAGCGAGCGAACGAACGAAAGAGAGAGAGAGAGAGAGAGAGAGAGAGAAGATAGTATGCCGCAGGACATAATAAATTTCTCTCTTCGCTCCCTGTAGACGAGTCATCGGCCAGTCTCTTCTGCCTTCGTCGTTCTTGGAGACGACGACGACGACGCCGACGACGACGACGACTAGAACGAGAGAAAGAAGACGAAGCAACGAAGATAGGGATGAAGAGAAAGAGAGAGAGAGAGAGAGGAGAGGGTTGGATCGAGCGTAATTGAAACGTCCTGTACACGCCTATAAGGCAGAAGGAGGAAGACCACGCGTTGTAGTTCATCAGTCATTCCAGGGGTATATGCAGCAGTCATCGTGGATGCATTTGCAACCCCACAGAGCGCGAAATGACGTCCGTACGGTGGAGCAAGTTGGAGGAGCGAAGGGAGGGGGAGGAATATGGAAAAGGATCGAAGAAAGCGAGAGGAAGGAGAGAAATGGGAGGAAAAGGGCCGTGCTCGCATACGACTAACTCTCTCTCTCTCTCTCTCTCTCTCTTTTTTTTTCTATCTCTTTCTCTTTTTCTCCCTCTCCCTCTCCCTCTCCCTCTCTCCCTCTCTTCCTCTTTTCCTCTCTCTTTTTCTCTTAGTTGCGTGGGGTAGGTCGTGATTGCTCGACGATACAAAGGATGGACAGAACAGCCCCGGGCGAGCTTCCCCATCAGGACGACTCTGAACCTTCCGAGAGACTGAGACAGGACTATGGGATGCGTATATACGAGTTTGTGAGAGATAAAGACAGCTAGAGGGTGCTCCGCTCGTGTTTTCACACGTTAGAGAAAAAGAGAAAGAGAGAGAGAGAGAGAGAGAAAGAGATGATGGTAAATTGAACTAGCCGCTGAAGACATTCTGCTCTGGGCATGCTTTCGTCCTCGTGACAGCGTCGGCCTTTTCCTTCCTTCTTCCTCACTCTATTTCCCTCCATCTACCCCCTCCCTCTCCCTCTCTCTCTCTCTCTCTCTCTCTTTCTCTCTATTTCTATCTCTTTTTCTCTCTTTCCTTTTAGTTTGGTCTATCCCTTGTAAAGAAGAGCCTTTGTTTCGGCCCACGATCTTCGACGATTTAATAACGGCGCAAACTTCCCTCCGTTATACTCTCTCTCTCTCTCTCTCTCTCTCTCCATTTCTCTTTTTATATCTCTTTTTAGCACTGTGTTGAATCCCTCTCTTAATCTTCCTTCTCGACGATCATCTCTCGAAAGAGTTCCCATGTGTGTGTGTGTGTGTGCGCGCACCCGAGAGAGAGAGAGAGAGAGAGAGAGGGTGGAAGAGAACAAAATCGTAGATACGATTCGTTGAAGAGCTCGGTAGATTAACTGATAACGTTTCGCCAATAGTTTTTACCATACTTTTCAACTTTCATTAGGATATATGTTAAAGATCGAGCTACAATTTGAAATATCGACTTTCATCAAGATTTATACCCATCTAGCAAATACGATTTAGGTAACTGTCAATTACTACTCGTCCTAATCAAAGGGTATATCAAGTAATAATATAAGACTAAATTTCTCTCTGGTCAGTTTATTCGGAACTAAACCCGACAAAGTTCCAAATTTTAACGATAATCATCGTTGGGTGTTACGGACGTATATACACACATTATTAAAACGTTATTGTTTCGTTATTATGGCCCACCCTCGGGCCATACGATGATGGCGCGATAGTGGAAAATGTTATTGGTCCGATTAAATAACGTTGTCGTGCCCGTTGACCGGATCTGTGGTAACTCCCTGTCACTATCGATATCGAAACAATGTTCGCGGTAACACGCCTACGCGGTAAACGCTTTCCGTTCATCCTTCGAATCTCACTCGTTTGCGTACGAACGATGCATATTAGTCGATAATAATACCGCTTTATATGTACATACATACGAGTTATGCTGATCTAACGAATAATCCGTCTATCGATCGGATCGAACGATCGTACGAACAAGAAGAACAAATTTCAATCGATGTTAAACTCGGACCAAACTATACTGTCTGCAAAAATATAAGTCTATAATACTTATAGTTTTTATTTTTCTGTTTCTTTTTTTTTTGTTTTTTTTTTTTTTTATATAAAGTTAACTAATTTCTTCCCGTATAATCGCTAGCTTCCCAATGATACCATCAATTACAGAATACCCCTGTATATTTTAACTAATGATTAGATTAATATAGGATCGTTTGGTATACACACGATATTATATACTAATCATATACGAAATAATTATTCTGATTCCTCCCATGACATAAGTCCCTCCTTTCTTCCTGCAAATATTCGCACGTTAGAACGAATTAAAATATAATCCCTCGATGAAAAAAAAAAAAAAGAAAAAAGAAAAAAGAAAAAACAGAATCAGCTTGCACCAATAGAAGTGAGAAATGTTAGGGCTAGAAAAGAATCGCCTATCCACATGGTAAGAGAATTAGTGGCACACGCAACGAACATAAAACTTCCTCTCCTCTCTTCTTCCAGTTCGAACATAGCTTGTCCCTTATTATCACGCACTTATCACGACTACTTCTTGATTCTTCGATGTCTTCTCACCCCCTCTTTCTCAGTTTTCCCAGATAGAACAGCACTTATCTTTCATTTGAATCGTACGATCTGAAAAACCGTTCTCCTTGCGATAATAATTCTTATCTTCCTACTTTCCGTCTTTTCTCATTCTTACCCTTCTCATTCCCACCCCGTTTATCTATCCCTTCCAATTTTCAAACAGTCTTCTTTCATCCTATCAGATTTTTCTCCAAAGTCTTTAAATGTTCTTCCTTCTTTTTATTTTTATTGCCGATGAAGTATCTCTCTCTCTCTCTCTCTCTCTCTCTCTCTCTCTCTCTCTCTCTCTTTCTGTCTCTCTTTTTCATTTATTTATACTTAAAAGAATGTTAAACTCGAAAGAAGGATGAAGGAAGGACTCTTTAATACTTAACAATATCATTCTTCTTTCAGTACCATACTACAGAGAGATTTTAGTATTGCATCTTTTTCCAAACGCATCCCATAAACGTCTTTCGACTTTAGTCGAAGACAAAACGAAATATACTCGAAGAGAGAGAGAGAGAGAGAGAGGAGAGAGCGAGAGAAAGAGTATTGTCGTCCTCGTCGCGGTTCACCGCGAGCGAGTCTTCTTTAACGAGAAAAGCCTTTCCTTCGCGATTTTAATGAACGACTGTGATAAATTCAACGTATTCTTGCTTTAACTTACACGATAACAATAAAATCCACGGAGAGCGACGTACCGAGAAAATACGAGCGCGAAAACGAGATCTATAAGAGAGAAAGATACAGAGAGAGAGAAAGAGAGAGAAAACTTCTTTCTTTCTTTCTTTCTTTCTTTCTCACTCCTCTCATCCTTTTCTTTGAACACTGGATGTTACGGGATTTATAAGCAAGAGGAAACATCGTCGACGCTTCTTCTTCTTCTTGTATTCCCAATGCGATTCCACTTTTTCTCTAAGTATCGCGACAATACGAGTAAGACGATGCTTGATTCTACGTTCAAACGTCGATCAATAATCGATTCTGCGTTTTCTTCGTGTCAACGGAACTCGAAAAAATTTTACGACTGACAAGAATATAGAAATTTAAAGACTCGACGCTTGTTATGTGTTTTCGAAAATGTTAACGAAAATTATTAAAGAACGTTAAAAGTTTGACGGATGAAAAGATAGAAGGAAGTGTCTTGTTGAATGACTATAGTAGATAGGAAACTTTTCTTCTCGAGGCTGAAGGAAAAAGATTAATTTGTTGAAAACAAGCTTTATCAGAGAGGGACAGAGAAAGAGAGAGAGAGAGAAAGAGAGGGAGGCAGACGTTCGTTCGTTCCTTTCGTGATAAGACTTATCGAAAATGTGTGCTAGTGAAAATCTATGTACCTATAGGTGAATAAGAATCTCGAATTTGTAAAAATAATTCATTCGAAATGAATCTTTCTTTTATCCGTTAGAGGTAAGATATCGATTTATTATGATATGCAATTTTTTTTTTCTTTTTTTAATTTTATACGATGTAAGCGTCGTTATCAAACATTACGTATTAATTTTTAAAACGATATTAATGTTAATTAGTATAAGTATCACATTGAATAAGATCAGAATACTTTCCGATAGATAACGATTGACAACGAATGCGGTGTATATCCGTATAATAATTTATTAATTTGATTTCATATTTAAGATGAAAAAAGTCGAAAAAATTGATGATTTTCATGGTTATAAGAGTTGCGAAAAATGAATTTCAAGAAGCTCATACTCGTCTCTTCGAACCCTGGCCTTGAACGAGTTTGTTTGCGAGGGCCGCCTTATCTTCGAAGCCGACACGTTGCACGGTGCAAACACACTTCTCTCTCTATCTCTCTCTCTCTCTCTCTCTCTCTCTCTCTCTCTTGCTTTCACAACGTCCTTCGTCGTTCGGCGATTGGATCGTCTCGATCTCGTTACTACTTCGAAAACGATCGTTTCCTTGCAATCGTTGTTTCGTTCGAATCGATCGAGTTTACTCTGCAACTTCATTTCATGCTCTTTTTTGCAAGAAAAAGATCCAACGAAAGTCCAGAATATCCCTGATAAGCGACATCGAGGCCGATTAGATACCGAAAACGTTGCGACACGTTTACGTACGTTCGTTCGTTCGTTCGTTCGTTCGTTCGTATGAAATTTTTATTGGGAAATTTGGAAATCGTTTTATTTTTCTCGAAACGAAATGATATTGAGTTTTGAGTAGACACATCCGAACGTTTATTTCCCTTTGTTTTTCTTATTTTTTTCTTCTGAATGCAAAATAAAAAACATTTAAATAGACAAAATAATCGGATTTGAAATGAGAAAGAATTTGAACAACGTTGGAAATAGTAAAACTATAAAGTTTTTCATGTTTCGATCAGCCGCGTAAGACGAAATAAGAGGAAAAATTTGTATGGAAATATGAAATAATTGTAAAAGAGCGATCTTGTATCGAAGACGGAGAATATTCGAAGCATTTTCTCGTAAAGACGAAATTTATTTGGACAAAATTCATCGTTCCTCGAAAAGTCAAGGTTTGCTTCTACACGTTTCTCTGGTGTGTCGTCGTCGTCGTCGTCGTCGTCGTCGTCGTCGTCGTCGTCGTCGTTGTCGTTCTCGTTCATTCGTTCGTTCACCTCTTTCGATCACGAGACGGAGAATTTCTGTGGGCAACGGCAACGGCGACGGCGACGGCGACGGCCGTCGTACGATGTACCTGATTAAAGTCGCGAAATTACTCGTTCGTTCGTTCGTTCTATTATCGTAACGGAAAATAAATAGTCTACACGTCCGACGACAGTTCGTTAATGAAAAATTATGAAGAACAAGAAGGAGAAAATGGTGCGCGTTTGGATCGTTGCGAACGATTCGGAAAGAACAACGCGACGTATGAAAATCGAAATTTTCCATCAAACGGCACGAACGAAATTTCTCTCTTTCTTTTTTTTTTTTTTTTTTCATTCTTTCCTTTACTACGGCCATATATTTTTAGTAAGGACAACGAGAAAATATGTAATCGAAAGAGAACGAAAATGACCGATACTAAGCGATTCTTTTGCGTAGTAATCGAACGAGTATTTCATTAACAGTGAAAAATTCACGATAAGAAGAAAAACACGTCGAATCGTAAGCGGCTCCTTCGCAAGTTTTCTCTTATCTTGGCTGTTAATTAGTGTACGAACGCGCTATCGTGTTTCGGGTGCGAGCGAATCGAGTTTTTCTCGACCTCAGGGTGCCTTCAGATAGAGAATCTCGTATCCCTCTTCCTCCTCCTCCTCCTCCTCCTCCTCCTCCTCCTCCTCCTCTTCTCTCCATATCTTTCTTTCCTTCTTTTCATATTAACTCTCTGCTAGCAATTTTATCAACGTACGAAATACGAAAATGCTTTTGGTATGTGTAATAGATATTAAACTAAAGCAAAGATCAAAGATTTTGCTAATCTGACGAATAAACAGTAAAGACAAAGAACTTGAAGAATGCGTTTTATACGATACGGTCGAATTTTTTTTTTTTTTTTTTTATATATGTAGAAATAAGGTCAAAGTTTTCATACGACTTCGAGAGGCAGAGAGAGAGGAAATATCTAAACGATAAATCTATACGTCTCTGTACGTGCATACACGAATATTTATCTGTAAGACATACTTTTGTAAGGGCACTGACACTCACGCACACACGGAAAGACGTATATAAGAGATACGAAGAGAAGGCATGCGTGCCATCTGGCGCTCCACCATGTGCTCCTCAGTTTAATCCGCGTTTCGCGGACCGACGCGAGGCAACTTATGATGGGCCGTATGGTCCATCCAGCCATCCATCCATCCATCCATCCATCCATCCATCCATTTGGCCATTCTTCTTACGATTCACGAACACCGACGTGTGTTAATTTCTTTATAGTTCTACAACACCTGACAGAAGGCTCGCTTTCCGCGTGGGAAACGAAAGTGTCCTCGTATCCTTATTTTTATCGAATAAAAAAGAAAGGATAGGAAGAGAGAGGGAGAGAGAGAAATTTCAAGATTCTTTCAATTCGATCTTTCTCACCGAATTTCTAACAATTTTCGCGTTCTCTCTAATGACCACATTTTTCTTTCGTCATACAAAAGAAAAAAAAAAAAAAAGAAAAAATACTCAACGAATTGGTCGATAAGACATTCTTTTATTCGAATCGTCTTCCTTCGGTAAAGAATGTCTTTATTTTTAGAAACAAAAGAGAGACGGAAGATGCTGCGTTGCTCTGCATTCCAACGTAAACATAGAGTCTAGCTGTTGTTGGTGGCGATGGTGATGCCGATGCAGCCGATGGCAATAGTGGTGGTGGTGGTGGTGATGGTGGTGGTGGTTGACGCCTTCGTCAACCAATGAAGTGTTCGTAGCCAGAGGCTACAAGTATCGATTGTCGATGCACGTTTAACGCCGTTTGAATTTGTTAATTTTGTAAGGATAGGGATACTTTGTGCACTACGCGTTTAGCTTTGTCTTTAACACAAGCAACATTCTCTAAGCGGACGTAGAGCTTCTCTATAGTTGCTGCTCGTCACACTTTAGCCATCCTATCCTTATATATAGAAGGTATTAGTTTTGAAATTTCTCTCTTGTCACAGGAATATATTATCGTTTTATTAGAAAGGGTGAAAGTGACGATTATTCGTTAAACGAACCCAAAAATAATAGAAAAAAAGAAAAAAATAAATAAATAAACGTCCAACGCACCGAGTTCCGACTTTCTATATAAATTCTATAAACGTGTTTTCTAAAGAGAGAAGGAATTTCATCCCAGAATTCGCATTCGAATTTTAAATAAAGCTTGTAGCGTCCAATTCGAGTAAGAGAGAGGCAGAGAGAGAGAGAGAGAGAGAAACAGAGAGATGAAAGAATTCACAGTAAAATTGGCTTACGTGAATTTCGTGTAAACGTTTAAAGCCACTCGACGTAATAACGTACTTCCCTCTTTCTCCCTCCCTCCTCTCTCGCTTCTCCGCTATGGCCTGTCGACGGACACCGGCGAGTATTTTAGAAGAGTCCAGAGGAAAAGTATATAGCCAAAACGCATCGCTCTCTGGCGAAAACGAAAACTTCGTTAGTCTTGATATTAACGAATGAGACACGGCCCATAGCAATAATGTCTTTTAACGGACGTAGGTATATTTAAATTGAAGCAGCTCGACGATTCGTAACAGAAAATGGAAACTTTGTTACCTTTATATTATTACTATATTGCGAATTAGACTTTTTCTTCGTGTAATGTTTCTTTTCGAGAATTGCTTTTCGGAGTTTAATCGTCGTGTAATTATTATCCTGATGATAATTGGTCTTGGGGAACTCGTGGTATGTTTTATCCGAAATAAATAAGAACGTCATCGAATTGGACAATAAGTTTCGTCAGAAATTCGATACGTTAATATCGCGGGTAGACGTTTAATTCCGACGTAACTTATTGGCCAAGATAATAAAAGAAATACGTATTAAGATAAAATGACGAATAGATCAGGGCAACCTGTCCGATGTAATTAATCGCAACTCGTCGTACGTTCGAGAAAACTCGCAACGGCTTGGGTTGGCAACCCGCTCGTTTCGGATTATCTCGACAGAGACCTTTCTCTCTCTTTCTCTCTCTCTCTCTCTCTCTCTCTCTCTCTCGAAGGAGCGCGAGCTCCAGCCTTCGCCGTTGATTTTTACGATCGATCGAGAGGAATGCCGGTGCGGATCGAGTCTTAGGAATCGATTCAACCTCGAGAGCTTGGCCCACGCGACCACCGACGCCTAACCAACTTCTACACCCGTTATTTTCTTCCTTCGAAAACATCGTAGTTCGATCATTTTCATTATTTCGTAACGATTAACTCCGACGTTTACTTTCGAACGAATTCATTGGAATTCGTTGGAATTAATTTAATGAATAAAGAAGAAATTTTCTTAAGGATACTCATCGAATTGATATTCGTTGCGACGATAGTTAATAATCGATCGCCATCGCTCGATATTAGGAATATATCTTCGTTCGGATCCGTTTGACTTTTCGTTTGGTAAAGAAAACGAATGCCTGTAACTTTCTTAGCACGATGCACGGAACGCGGCGCCCATTCACGTTTCCATTCACCGCCTGTCAGAACGTTACGACGTTAACTCTTTCAGTGCTGATTACGTTATTGACATTCAAAAGCGGCCGCGGTGTTCCTGGCGGGTGCTCGTTATTTACACGGTTACGCGGCCAGCAACCGCACGGCGCGACTCGAAGCCTTTTATTATTAACGCTCCTTTTCTTTTTCCCTGGCAGTTTCGTCGTAACTTTTGCAATCGAATATATCGTCCAAGGACGGTGACGGCGGCAACGGCAACGGCAACGGCAACGGCAACGGCAACTGCGCCAACAAACCAGCCGCATGTTACTTGCGATGCGATTTACGACCGATTGTTTTGCTCGATAATCTACGAATTGTCCTTTATTTCCATCTCGAGGGATAGGGTTCCTCCTTCCTTCTTCCCTTCTTCCCTTCTTCCTCTCTCTCCATCGGTATATCATTCCTGGCGCTCGTTTTAAAAGTATATTCCTACAATATGTCGATATATTTTGGAAAGGTTTCCTTCGAAGATTTTACGAAGAAGTATTTTAGTATTTTATTCGAGAGTTTTTCCACATTTATCGAGGATTATATGGTCGTTGGTTGATGGATAGAAAAGTAAGAGGCTTCCCGCTCGTCTCGAATTCTAAATGCGATCGTGCTTTAACGAGAGAGGAAAACGGAGGAGGGAGAAGAGAGAATGATAAAAATTACGGAGGTAGGGGGGAAAAGAAATAGTCGTTAGGTATTTCTTAGATTGGTTAGAGCAACGTTCCTTCAACTACACAGGCTCCCACGATCGGTTCATGGTCTTGGAAGCAACGGAGATCGGCTTAGGCCGGGCTACCTACCCACATACGTTAGGCGTTACTTTGTATCGGCCGCATACATACCGACATTAGTCTCTATACCATTGCTTTCTGTATACAGGGTGAGTCACAGAACTGGGACAAGTATTATCTTCCATCAAACACGAGATGTAAATTTTGGCCGAACGGAACATTGTCGATGTTCCGAAAGAAAATGATGCATATAATGACGCTCTTAAGAAGAAAAAGAAGGCAAAGGGATATTCTCAGAGTGGGAAGAAGAATTTACAAAGAAGAGATTGCTGAGCATTGCAGACAAGTTTCGTATAAATCGCCGATAATATCCTACGAGAACAAAACGCATCCTCCGTCTTACCGATAAATACTTCAATAGAAGTCCAGTGATCTTGCGAAAACTTGTTCATAAGAAATTTCATACAAATTTAATTTATATATTACACACACACACACACACACACACATTTATATTATTATATACATGATACAATTATACAACTACTCTATAAATTATACATTTTCCAAAAGTATATGTAAACTTGGAGTACATAAATATATGGATATATTATTAAATTCGTGTAAAACAAAAAATATATTATGTACTCTGCAAGATTACTTTATACTATTTTATAAATAAACAAATGTTTGTAAAATCTGTAATGATATAACGATATAATAAAGACCTATTGTTTTAAGAAAAAATTGTCTTCACTACTTAACTCGAAACCTATCAAAGAAAAAGGGTGCTAAATAAACGCAAAATAACAAATTTTTAGAAAATGGTAAGATCTAACGTGCCACCTCTTCGAGCATCATGTAATCCTGATACTATTTAGGATTTACAGGAAGAATTTTCAAGCTTTCCCTTAAATTGAATTTTGGAACAGAAGAACATAACTTAGCAGCAAGCGGCACGATTCCTCGTGCCACCTTTTTGCACGCCACATGATCCTGTTAAAAATTACGATTCACGGGGAAAATTTTCCGTGTTGCCCGTGAATCGAGTTTTTGAACAGGATAATATAACATAGCAGGAGGTGGCACGATGTGTTCCCGTTAAAAATCCAGATTTGTATAAATATATTTACATAAATGTTTTTATTATATGGATGTAAATATATGTATATCATATGTAGTAGTTTAGTTTATCTGAGCGTTTGTGTATACATTGTGTAATAATTTAAAATATAATAAATCTATAATTTAACTATTATTAATGTAGTATTTGTATATGAATTATAACGTTATTATGCGTACGTGGATATCGTAACGCAGGCTTTCTTTCTTCTTCCTTCCGTATATTCTTTATCGAGAATAGTCGAATTCCCATCAGCTGTTTCCCCAAAACTCGTTATACCTGTCAAAATTAGACACTGTAATTTTCAGAAACAATTATTATTTTCAGTAAAGTTATGTCGTACGATAATTGAGTGTATTTTATCAGCAAGATAAAGTATTACTTCGTGTTTCGGAATGTTAATTTTGCGGAGCCGTGTACTTACATTAAAATCCAAGGGATTTGATTTGGAATGAGAAACGTAGAAATCGAGACATTTTGTCGTAACGGGGGAGTGTCATCACGCGTTCTTTTTTTTTTCGTTATATACGTTTCTCTTCGTGAAAGAAGCAAGTTCTTTTTTTTTTCCAGACACAGTAAGTGTAAATGTTGTTACGTAAAACATATATTTCATGATTATATTCGGAAAAGTATGAATAACAAAAAGGGAGTTTGACACGTTGGACACGTCATTGGGGACATAGGTGCGCGTTAGTAGTGAGAATGGAGAGGGAAGATAAAGAAAAAATGAAGGAGAAAGAGAGACGCAAAATCGGGCGCGCGTAAACGCGCCCTTACGGTCCCACGGAGCCTCGACGTGCTTCTGCGGCCTTGCCGCGTGAAAGGCACACGGAAACCGTCGCGTCCATCTTGTTACGTAAAGCCCGACTTTTCATGAGATCGCCAATATCTCGCAGAGATGTATGTAAAGACTGCATTTCCTCTCTGGAGAAAAAAAAAATATGCTCCGTTTATTATATTTCGATTGAAAGTATAATTAAAATAATTTATCTTCGTATGACAATTATTGATACATTATCGAACGAATATAATTGATTGAAAAATTATTAAATACACGCTCACGATACAACTGTATACGCGTAGACATTGTTATATTAATGTTGTGGTTATAATAGAAAAATTACATAAAATAAACGTTGTTTTATTTTTCTAGGAAATTTTTCTTTTCATGTAAAAAAAAAAAAATTGAATTATTGCATATACGTTACACGTACATAAGTCAAAGTACTGCGAGTATTTTGATTTGTATCGTAACACGAGAAGTCGAGGAACTCATTGCCAGGTGCAAAGATACGTTTATACAAGACGACCGTTCGCGATCAGCTGTAATTACGAACGCGTTTCGTTTTCCTCTTCAACGCCGATTATGAGAATCAACGAAGCGAGCTTTCTCAGAAAGTCTGCTTCGACCTGACCACATATTATCGTACGTAGCTGCGTATCGTGCAACACTGGTCGCGTTTTTTTTTTTTTTTTTCTTTTTACATGCGCACATCCGAAAGAAACGAAGAAGGAGAGGTACTTACGAGTGAAAGCTAATTACGAATCTCTTGCTTTTGAATTCAACTACTACCGTCTTGCTAAAACCTGAAATTTGACTTACTTGTTTGAGACGAGTAATTTCCTTTTCACTTAATACTTGATGTCTATTGCCAGTATCGTTTCCAATGAATCCTTCCTACGAGTTATATACGAAATTTTTTCTTTCCTTTTAACTGGATCTTTCCGCATTAGAATCAAGAGATTTTTGTCCAACCTTTTTCTTTCTTTCTTTCTTTGTTTTTTTTTTTTTTTTTTTTTGTTGCGTTGGGTAATCTAGTTTAAGGGCCGAATGGTTAAATAACGGAAGTAGATATCAAATCTTATAGATATTTGATTACGGAGACCCGATCAGAAAGTATAAATATATTCGTAAATATAAAAATTTCACATAATGTAGAGATATGAACGAGAGATTATATTATATTTCGAGTCACCGGGAAATAGCAAACGCGAAAAGGCGTGGAAAATAAACGACTCGTGGGCCGTGACGAGGTTGTTGCGACACTTCTTTTATTTTCATTCTCTTTTTTCCGCGAGTCCCGCCAACACAGACGGCACGGAGGTGCAACAGACTCTTGCGAAAATGCTTGAGTGGCCTGAAAAAATAAAGCACGCCGATAAGCTCGCGCTCGCTCGCTCGCTTGCTCTCTCTCTCTCTCTCTCTCTCTTTCGTAGGTTGCGTCTGATAAAGTCACTTTATCGTGTTTGCACGGTGCGATAGCGATGCGCAAAAATGAGGTTGAAATTACAAAACTGCACGAGCCACGAGTACGAAGAACACGAGAGGAATCGAGGAGAGGGGCAACGACAGATTGATAAACCGTCATGGAGATTGAGAGAGAGAGAGAGAGAGAGAGAGAGGGGGAAGAGAGGGAAGAAGGAAGGACCGTTGCATCGATGCACCGACGACGAGGGGCTCGCGTAATCTGAAAGGCTTATAAATCTGCATCCGGTGTAGAATGATCGATAAGAAGAATTATCGACGATTCTTACGAATCTATAACCTTTTACTTGTCATTTTTATATCACTTTTATCTGAGACAATGTTTTAGAAAAAGAAAAAAAAGAACAAAAATTATATTTATCTCCTTTAAAAACTGTCAATGAGAATTTCTCTAATGAGACGATCCAAAAAAGAAATTTCAACATTGGCGAAGATGAACCTCCGCGATAAATAAATAAAAGAACAATTGTATATCTCTCGAGCTCGTTGCGATTTTTCGAAATAATCTCCTAAATATAAAATTTGATTACGAATACTATTTCGTTTGGTTTTACATACGATTTTAGAAGACAGAAGTCGAGGGTTTCGTCGAGTGGCCTCGGTCTCGTATTAATTGATCGAAATTAGAGCGAGCACACTTCTCGGGTCCGCTTTATTGGCAAGAGTCACCGACGGTTCAATGACCGACCGTTTATTCGACTTCGACCGATGACGCATTCGTATGTTTCTTTTCGAATAACAACAAACGAAATTTGTCTTCCACAATCTTCATCTATAAATTTATCTTCATCTTGTGTAATAACGAAACGATATATCATTATCGAGACATGCACTTTCGCGATCTACCTTTTACGGGACGATATAAATTTACCTAAGTATGAATATAAATAAACGTCGAGACGTATGTCTCCCCGTCTATTCGTAAAGTGCCGTGCTTATAACGATGACTGACGAGAAGATATAGAAGTGAGTGATGGGAAGTGAGATAGTAAGAAGGAAAAATTTCAACTGGACTTTTCAGAGTTTTGAGTCCTCGGTCCCTCGAGGTTTAAAAAGTTTCTCGTTCGATTTCCTTTGTCTTAAACTTTGTACTATTCCACATAAAATCTTCAGATCGATATATCTATACTAAAAAAAAGAAAAAAAAAAAGAAAAAGAAAAGAAACGAGGCTTTCTCCCTCGTCTCGTGTTCTTTTTTCTCTTTTAACGGTCAAAAAAATTTCACACTTTGGACGAATCGTTAAAAACTCTCGAAGGAAAAGTTGGAAGGATTATTTGGTCTCATCGTTTTCAAGGAAGTCTGAGTCCTTGAAAGAGTCACTTAGCTACCTCGTAAAAGGCTTATTTTCGTTTGGTCATCCCGTGACTACTCGAACGAGTCGATTTGACCTCGAGAGAGGCTGATCTCTCTCGAAAATCGAATGTTTGCCGTTGTGAAACTTTCAAATAAATGAAAAAGAAATCTCGAGGTCGCCCTTTGGCTCGACTCGAAGGTCGTGGGCGGGCCTAACGATCTACCGAGTCTCGATTCGGTAGGTACTCGATCTCGAATAGCCACGAATGACCTCGATTATTCTGCCTCCGCATTCGAATTTTTAACTCGAACTTAATTTATTTCCTTCCGCAAAAAATATGCTATTGTAATTATATCAAAAATATTTAATGATCGTAACGAGGATACGTAGGTATCTACGTGTTCTTAAACTCGACGATAGTATTTAACCGATTCAAATTATTCACTTATATAAACTCGATCGAATATATATTTTCAAATACGTTAGCATCATTAAATGACCACATCGGCTAAATAAAGACCGAACAAACAGATTAGAGGGGGAGAAAGAGAGAATCCTTTGCACAGTGGCGTTAAAATCCCAAGGCATTTAAATGGTGAAACAAACGAAAAGCCTATTTCGAGCGTGTACGCGTAATTCGGAATAAATACGTATCATTGCTAATACGAGAGAGCGGGAACGAGAACGAGACCGAGTGTGAGAGTGAAAATACGAGAGAGAGAGAGAGAGAGAGAGAGAGAGAGAGAGAGAGAGAGAGAGAGAGAGAGAATCGTTATCCAACGTTAACAATGTCGAAAGTTAGAAGCTTTTCAGAGGTGGAATTCGGATCGTGAACGTACAGAGTGTTACACGTGGTGGTCCCTTATCTCCTAGTTCTCTCTCCCTCTCTCTCCTCTCTCATATTGTCCTTATTACCAGCACCGAGCAACAACGTCGATAAATCCGCGTATACGCCGCTGCCGCGAAACGTATTGTCGCGCGCTCGCGCTTTCAACGCGCGAGTGCACGTGACACGCACACGGACTAAAGCGTGCAAGGATTAAAGCGCGCCCAGCATGGATTTATAAGCGGACTTCGGACAATGCTCGGGCTCACCACAGCGCGTCATTAAACGAGTGGATACGCTCGAGCTTCGTCCTTTGTCTACTATCTTTGAACCTTTTTCTTTGTTTTTTTTTTTTCTTTCTTTTCCTTTTTTTTTCTTTTTTCATTTCGATTAAAAATGAAGGACTACTCGCTAAGTAAGATGATTATTTTTCGATTAGGTACATTCGACATAATCCTACTTTTCCCTTTTTAATATTAAGTCGACTTCGAAATAAATATAATCGCGAATATATGTTCGTTCCAGTAAAACGAAGGTTTCCTTATCGATACGGGTCGATCGATAATTGATATCGGAATTCTTAATAAAATATATATTTAAATATAAAATAGTGGAATTTTGGAGAGTACTTTTTGACCGACTCGATGTATCCAGATATATGATAATGTATACCTACGTACACGATAAGAAAAGAATTGATAAAATACTCAATGATAATAGGAGCTATAATAATAATGACAACGGTAATAATAAAGAATATAAAATATCGGAATCATTCTAACGATCTAAACAAAGAAAACAGGCCATTTGTGAATGCCTCGTGACCGAATTGCAATCGATGAAAAGGAAGAACGCAAGTGCATTTACTGCCTCCTTCTCCTCTTTCCCCTCTACTACCTACCCTCGCCGATGTGCCACGACCTACGCTCGAAAAGCGTAGGACTTTTCGATACACGCGATGTCTCGAACACGGTTCGTGCTCAGATAAAATCGAACGAGCCATCTTAATAATTCGCTGCTATCCATCCCTTCCATCGTTGCGAAAGCTTGCCAAGTTTAGAAAATAATAATTATTATGTCGATAAGCCGTAAAAATATTGTCAATTGTTATTAATTTTAGCAAATAATAATATTATTATTTGTTTGTAATAAAACTACGAATATTAACGGTAGGAAATAATAATTATAATTTCATACGAAAATGATAATAATATATCAGCTGTAAAAATATTGTTAATTATCGCGCAATAAAGTTGGAAAATGAAAATCAACATTGCTCTTTGCTTTTCTGAAAGAGAATACGAACGTGGGCGCTCGCGTTCAGGTAGACGACTGTAGTAATACCGAGCCAGTGCGATACAACGAGTTCGATAGGAATTATTTATTTATCTCTGCCTACCTACTGCGCCAGTTAGCATCGGCATTCCACGAACCGGCTCCTACACAATACGTCGTATAAGTGATTTCAGTTTCGCTCGAAATATCCATTTTTTCGAAGATCTTTAAAAACATCCTGATAGCTATCCCCAAAAAATTGCCAGAAAACATTTAACGACGATCGAGAAAAAAAAAAAGAGAGTCGAACTTTGGAAGTTTTTACTCTTGGAAGAAGAAGAAGAAGAAGAAGAAGAACATCCTCGTCCGTCTTACTTTCGAGCTACTTTCGAGCTACTCTCGAGTCTCCGTCTGTACTCTCTTTGCTACACTGTCAAAAGTGCTCGGCAACTCGAGGCGCAAGGTCAAGCAAATTGGCACCAGCACCATCCGTGAAGTCTCTACGCGAATGTCGCCACTGTTTCGCTCGAAACCAGCGAACTCTTCGAATAAAGGAACGGCTGTGTTCCGTAACTAGATAACGTCGTTGGGGATACAGAAATAAACGGATTTTATTCGCGAAGGCTATTCGAGTTTCCCCCTCCCCCCCCCCCTCCCCCATAGAAAAGGATTGAAAAAAGGATCTAACGGCACGCGAATTTTTATAAAAAAAAAAAAAATATCGACATCGTACAAAAATCGCAGATCGTACGCGTTCGATGCGAAGTTTATTCCCGAGTAGCAAAGCAAAGCTGCCGCAGAGTCCAGCGTAAGCGGGACAGAGGCTGGTGTCCCAATGGCGTAACTATACGACCCACTAAAACTTAGCCGTTGCATAATCTCGAAGCGTAGAGCGAATGAACCTACGCTCGGAGAATCCTCCCTCTTTTCCTCCCGCCTCTTTCCCCGTCTCTTTCTCTTCTTCGTTCGGTTAGCTCCATCTTCTTCCCCCACTATTCTCAGTCATCTCTTCTCTTTCAGTTTCTCCTTCTATCTCCTATCTCGTTCGTTCGGTGAAACGCCAAGCGATAATAGAGATCTTCGCGGTCGAAAGCAAGAAGTCTCTTGCACTTTCGAATATGTGGAACTCCCTGCCACTGCGAGAAGCTGCCGCGTGGGTGTTACGCGAGTTAATGGAGGTTACGACTATTTCCGAGTGGCTCAAAGCATACGTTCGTAGGTACCAAAGCGTGTCCGACACGAAATTCGCTTCGAGAGGACGGCTTTTCCCTCGCATCCCTCTCCACCACCTGGGAAAACGACTTTATCTCCGATCCGCAAATAAATTATATCTCCTTTGGATCTCTTATTGGATAGAAATTTTTCTTTTGCCCTTAGAAGAAACACGCAAAAATAATAATAAAAAGATCCCTTACGAGTAAAGCGATTTGATCTTAAAATGCAACGCAAACGTACTATTTTTTAAGGAGATTGCTTAGAGTATTGCGAATGGTACTTGGGAATTTATTCTTAAGAGGATAATTCTTCTATATATATATATATATATATATATATTTGAAGACTATGTAAAAACGATCAAAATTACATTGAGATATCCTTATCCATCCTCCATATTTCGTCTTCCAATCTCTGCACGAGTTACTTAAAAATAAGAACCAAGAGTCCCTAAAAGATCGTAAAATGCACGTGAAACGGTATGTAACTACGAGAGATAAATTCTGAAAGAGAAAACTCACATAGTTCTCTGAGATATGTTAGATCTTGAAAACTGATGCACTCACTTAGCCATGAATATGAATGATTGATTGATGTTAACGAAATGGAACAAACGAAAGAAAAGAAAATGAGGTACGAATCGAGGAAAGTAATTTGTAAAGATCGAGTTTCATCTGGTGCAAAGTCGATAGTTTACGTCGACTTAATTAGTTTGTTGCGAGTTAATATTTTATGGCGTACATAAGTATACCAGGAGCGAGCTTTAAGTTTGCATAGGGTTTATCGCTCGTAACCCATAAACACTTCGCACTTATTGCCGGCGGAGCCGTAATATCGCCGCTTCAACGTTAACTCTGGCCGCGAGCCGATGTTCTACAATAATTCGTGCCACTCCCGGGAACACCACCTGTTCCACGAGAGCCAAAGGAACACGGAGCCGAGCTAGTAGAGATGCTCCGCCGATAGCTCGCCACCATAATGAGCTCGAAGCTTGCGATAGCTGAATTTTACAAACCGTACGAGCACCTGCCATTTTTTTTTCTCTCCTCTTTCGACGAACTACCACCACAACCATTTTAACATCGAGGCCTCGCATGGAAGCTCGTTATAAATTTACAAGCACGCGCCATCGTTCCATTTTGTCCCGCGATCTGATCCTTATCGATTCGATTCTACGACTCGCGGAGTTACTTTTTTCATACGACGATGACAACAACGGTTGCTTTGTACGATATTGGCTCTATCGAAAACTTGACGTTTCTTTCTTCCTCCTCCTCTTCTTCTTCTTCTTCTTCTTCTTCTGTTTTTTTTTTTTTTTTTTTTTACATAAAAAATAATTATGTTTTTCTTTTGAATCATTTTACCAAGCATAAATCGAGTCATACAAAGGTAATGATATTATCTATCGGATGGACGGAACTCGTCGATAAAGACGAATACATTTCTCATCGGGAATACGCGAAATTACGTGGATACGTAGCAAAGACGAAAATTCCAGCATCGTTGAACCTAATAGCAGAACGAAGCAAAGGAAAGAGCAACAGGGAGGAAGTGTGGAGTGGCGAGGAGAGGAGAGAAGCGAAGAGAGGGAGCCTTTCGGCGGTTGCTGCACTGACCAAGAGTACCAAGGCAGAGTGCACAGAGAGAGAGCGAGAGAGAGAGAGAGAGAGAGGGAGAGAGAGAGAGAGAGAGAGAGAAAGAGAGTAGGAGAGGGAGAAAGGGAGAGAGGGGAGAACGAACCGAGCGAGTATTTTCGCTGGCCTTGACGCAGCGACGGAGGGCGATGCACCTCTCCTGGCGAACACACTGCGAAACCGGCAGCGTGTGTCGCGAGCGGACGCACCACTCGCACAAAAACACGCACGTACACACACACACACTCACATACATACACTACGGTTACCTACAAAGAGACGTACATCATGTTCAGCGCGTACGCCTGCCTTACAACCACACCTTTCAAACGAAAACGAAGCTACGGAAGAACGTGTACCTATGCACGTTGCATTTCTATAATGTACGTGTGCGCGTATATGTGGGCCCGTGTTGTGGCTATGTGTACGCGAGGAAAGGAAACGAAGGCCCGGTCCAACTCGCGAATGCTCGCCACTGACCTCACCCAACCAACGAACGCCGACGGTGCGCCTCGTCTCGTCTTTTTCTTTTCCTTTTTCTTCATCTCCTCTCTCTCTCTCTCTCTCTCTCTCTCTCCTCCCCTCTACTTCTTTCACTCTCTCCTCTCCACTCTCTTCTCTTCACTTCACTCCTCTTCTCTCCTCTTCTCTTCTCTTCTGCTCACGTGTTCGTACACTGCCTGCCAAAAGTCCCCTAAGAATTCGATCGTTTCTCCTTCGATATCGTCTTTCTTGTATTTTATGCATCCTTTCGTTTGACATTTCTATGTGTTCATTAAATTTAAACGGGAAATCGAATTCTTTGGAATTATTATCGTACGGAAACGATCGACGACTGACGAAATCGATTTACATGAAAAAAAAAAAAAGAAAAAAAGTTATACGATGCCATTGACGATATGTTAGACGTAATCCAACTTTGATAGGGCTGATAATCAATTATTTTGTGTTTTCTTTTTTGATAAAAGGAGTTATAAATACTTTAAACGTAAGAATCATAAAAAGAAAACTATAGATTTTTGAAGAAAAAGTTACAATATGTTAATGCATGGGCATAGAAACGAACGTGACACAAGTAAAATAAGGATACGAAGAAGAGGAGGTGGAGGAGGAGGAGGGAGAAGAAGAAGAAGAAGGCGGCTAAAGCTGGCGAACGGCTCGACGACGAAATGACGGAGAGAAGAGGGAAGTGGGGAGGGTTCTGTGGCTCACGGACTGGATCCATGGGACTGGATCCATGAGACTGGCTCCGCTCAGCGTTTTCGGCCCGCGGGAATGCCGAAGCGAGAGAAGGAAGAAACGAAGAAGAGAAGAGGAGGTGGCGAGGAGATGGTGGAGGAGGCAGGAGGATAGGTCGGGGACTTGCTTTATGGGCTCTCCGGGCCCTCGGCCCCCCTTTCTCCTCCTCCTCCTCCTCCTCCTCCTCCTCCTCTGCCTCCTCCCAGCCTCTCCCAGCCGCTCGCAGCGATCGTTGCCCGCGTACGTACGCGTCTTGTTATTAAGCTCGATGCCCACGGTCGCTGCCACCAACCCGGGGATCCGGTATACAAGGTGGCCACGCCACGTCGATCCTAATGATCTTTTTCTACCGTCCCTACCATCCTTTTTTTTCTTCTTATTTTATCTTTCGCTTCTGTTTTTTCTTTTTTTTTTTTTTTGTAAATTCATCGGATACATCTCCTGCCTCCGTGACAAAAATCCAGTGTTCGACGGTGTAAATCGTTGAAATAATCGAATAAACGATTGATCCATCCTGTTTGTTGGTTTTTCTTGATAAACTACGGTGATACGGAATTGATTCGTAGATCAAAAGTTACGTTTTAGTTCAATGAATCGTTCTCTGCACTCCGATTGGTCAACCTTGGTTCAATTATATATTGAGATATATTAAGAAATGATAGATCGATTAGTTGCTCCGTCTAAGGAAAGTACGTAGAGAAATTTTAAATATGGAAACGAAACTATAGGTGCTTGTACGAAAAAAAAGATTCATATATTTTATATCGATAAAAGTGGATTATTAGAGAAGCTAAAGTTAACTTTACTTGAAATAAATTATCATTTTCCGTCGATTAATTGAATGATACATTATTTCTGTCTACTTCGAAGTAAGTATTATTTTAGTGGAATTAAGTGGACCACCCTGTATACGAGTGCGAATCGAGTTTCTTATTAATCGTGCGACGACCTCGCTCAGCGTTTGCGCGCCAATAGTCGAGCAACGTTCCATGATGTCGTTCGAATTTTCATTTCAATCGAATGGCATTCGCGTCTTCTCCATTTAAATGCTTTCTAATGCCTGCTTATATAAAGATCATTGCATCTATATATGTGCATACATATATTTATATATATATATATATATATATATATGTGTGTGCATGGATGCATGCATGCATATAAATATACGCAAGTATACTTAACATCTCGATACTCGATATCAATGTTTTTCTTATTACAAAATCTAGATAATATCGATGAGATAAAAAAGGAAAAATTGGAAATACTTACTTTGTAAGCATTACACATCGTTTTCCTCTTTTATTCAACGCAGTCTTATGAATGGAAGAGTTTCACGGAACGTAAATAACGTCGTAACTTCGTACCTAAGGTGAGTTATTGACTTAACTCGTCCCGTGTCGATACCGAGCGTGCTCGACGCATCGACGATGCGCACTTATGCGAACGCACGAACGCACGGAAACTTAAGACGGCATGCAAAAAGTGATAGGGAGACCGACCGAACCAGTCGAGGGTATCTTCTTTTTACGAGTACACTCTTCTATAATACCTACTTCCAATGATTTCGATCGTATTATCGCATTTTCTAATCAGCTCGATCATCCGCAGCTCGATATTATTGGCTCGACGTGTAATTCATCGACGGGACGAATATGTTTAATAATATGTTTGCGTAATAAGTAGGCCAAATCGTATAAAGGATATGTCAGTCGATAAATTGAACAAAATTTCTGGTTATATCGAATGTATACTTTTCGTAAATAATTACGCATCGATCCAATACCTCAAGTATTCGATCGATCGATCGATTGTCATCAAAATTATTTTTCATATTCATACGTAAGAGAGCGTGCAACAATTTGGATCTTTTAATTATCGACTAAAGGTAGTAAGACGCCGAGCCAAGTCAATCGAAAGAGAAGATCGAAAAGCAGGTAGGTGCATCGAGTTACGACGTGCCGTTTAACCTGCATTTGCAAGCGCGTAACTGCATTGCACAATGATCGAGACTTTACGAGCTAGAGAGGCGCCTCGCGTTCGTACCTCGCCTATCGAAGCCGTTCGTCAGTCGTTACGACTTGTTTATCACGGTTAAAGATATATTCCAAGATACGTCGAGATCGTATCAATGATTCTCTTGGATTCTCTCTCTCTCTCTCTCTCTCTCCCTCTCTCTCTCCCTCTCCATCATCCTCTCTCGCTGGCTATTTTAAATCGGCGGGAACTTTGAAATTTCCAAGGCAAACCCAAGTTATTTCCCTCCTTTCTAAACACAAAATTGATTCTACCTAGCATACTAACTTAAGCCGGATAATATGAAAAAATAATAAATAAAAGAGAGAAGACAAGAACGTTTTACTTGGCAACCGCCGCGAGAAAAGCCGGCGAACGCGTTAGAAACATATAATGAGAATTTATTTTATGCGCCGTTGATGAAGGAACGGAGTCTTTGAATTTACAGGCCATAACCGTGGCCATTAACGACCTCGTAAAAAGAAGACTCGCATTTATTAAGAAAACGTTGGAAGAGTCACCAATCCGAATTATCCCTCGAATTCAAAGGGAAGGAAAAAATAAATAAATGAATAAACGAATGAATTCATTAAACGAACCTCGAACGAGACCGTAATATATGAGAGCCGTTCATTTCGAGGTGAGTCTGTCTTTTCGATCGATCGATTCCTCCGACGATCGAGCGTATTCGTCCCCTTCGAAATCGTTTTCCCCTTCGATCT
>OU427013.1:4199308-4209308 GCA_911387935.1 Dolichovespula saxonica
CGCGATTACTCGTCGGCGCTGATAATAACAGAAAATGGATATTTTTCTGATACGCTCTATATCTTTCGATGCGGTCTTCTACTTTGATTTTTTTCTTTTTTTTTTTTTTTTTTTTTTAATTTATGGAGTTGGTAAATTTAATACGTTGTTTGTTCTGTTATGGAGTTTTTATAATACTTCAGCGTTAACTTCTGTATCCATTAGTGGATTCAGTCAAAAAAATAAAACCATATTAATGTATCGACGAAATTTTTATGTCTATAAGATTGATTAATATTTCTACTTCCGATAAATTAATATATCATTATTTTCTATATTCAATAATTAATCGCGATGTTATATTAACTTATATAATCGATTATTAAGTAAAGAAAACGACAAAATTTATCGTAAGATTAGATCGATCTAAAACGTTTCGTATGAAAACGTCAAAACGATTGGAGACATATGAAGAGTATCAGAAATTGTACCTTTTCATCGTCCAAGTAATCTCGATATTATGTTCGTCGTCGACGTCTTTGCTATTTCTTTATTTTCTGTGGATTTCTAGAAGCCGATAGGTGCCTAGTACGTGTTCACTTTCTTTTTCGTGCACGCGACACGCATGCACGTTCATGCGGTTGGCTCGTTGGTGGTCGTGCGATCGGATTACGAGCAATGTCCTAAACGAAAATAAGGAGAGAAAAAGAAATGGAAATGCGATTAAAATTGACTTTTCCACGACATATTTTTCTATTTCCTATCTTCGAATATTTAACAACAATTCATTCAATAATTCATTCAACAAATTTGCTGATCATTATCTAAAGTACAATTTAAGTATCTCGAAATGAATTATGTAAACTGAGTCAAGAGGTAATTCATCTTCATCAGAGGAATCAACGTTCACACAATCAACAATTACAAAAGAGAATTCTTTAAGTAAAATACATCTACATTAAATATATACATATATATATATATATATATAAATCCAAAGAAATCCAAGATAAAAGTAATCTGACTGTTGGAGATTTGTTCACCGAGGAATCTCCAATTTCGCTAAGATAGTTTGAAAGGTGTGCCTTCCTCTCGGGATGCTCAGCGAGACGAGACATGGTCTCGCGTACGAGCACGTAGGAGCTACCTGGTACCGCGGATGGACGTTCCAGAGAGAGAGAGAGAGAGAGAGAGAGAGAGAGAGAGAGGGGAGGAAGAGAGAATAAAGTGAAAAGAAGGAAGAGAGCGAAGGAGAGGGCAGAGGATTTCGCGTACGAAAGAGCAGGAGCGTGAGAAGGCAAGGACCCGTACACAATGCGTGTTCCGTGGAATAAACGAGCTCTCTTGACGCGGGTTTGAGAGAGAGAGGGAGAGGGAGAGGGAGAGGGAGAGAGAGAAAACCAGAGAAAAGGAGAGAGAGAAAGAGAGAGAGACGAAGTAGGCCTACGGCCACAGAGGAAGGTGGGGATGCCGTGGCAAGAGGAAAGGAGGAGGAGGAGGAGGAGGAGGAGGAGGAGGAGGAGGAGGAGAAGAAGAAGAAAGAGGAGTAGGGAGGAGGAAGGTGGCCGAGAAGCGGCTGGAGAAGGGAGGACCGACCGGAATTTAGGGTAGGTCAGCGCACCGCGTCGCCTTCCATCCCTTCTCTCTCCTCTCTACCGGAGCCTACCCGACCTATACCACTGTTGGTAGCCTTCTCCTCTCTACTCTTCCCCCTCTTCGAACTTCTTTTTCTCTTCTCCCCTCCCCAACAACGTTTCGGCCTACGCACCCCCTTTTCTACGTAGGTACGACTTGAAATTCGTTTGGCCCTGAACACGCAAAGGTTCGTTATAAGCATTTATTCGACTTTTCTCTTCGATTTATTTAATTATCATCAATTTTATTCGTTGCACTCGCGTTCATGGGGTTGATTTCTTTTTATCTGCCCAATTAAATTCGTTGCGTTTGTTTTCGACGAGTGTTTCTCTTTTTTTTTTTTTTTATTTTTTCTTTCCTCTCTTTACACTCGTTAAGAGAGGGAGAGAGAGAGAGAGAGTACATGAAACAGTAGAAACAATATTTGTTGATAAACGATTATTATGCAAATTCATTTGGCTAATAGTAAGTACTTGACGAGACTATGATTCTATATCATAGTCACGGAAGGATAGGCGCGAAAGTAACGCATCGTAACGAGTCACAGATAAGAGGCAATATCGACACGGCTTTAAGAGAGATAGAGTATACGGATGATTAGAGGACAAGCGGAGTCTCTTCGTAATGCCAAGATGCATCGAACCATGAAAAGTAAGTAGATATAGGTAAGTACCTATACGTTCGATAGAACGTTAAAGAAAATGACAGTAATGGAAGCAGAAATAGAAACGATACTAGGACGATAGAAGATGCAGGAGGTCTTTCGGAACAGGTATAGAACGAGGAGTCTTGAGATAGTAAAAGAGGAGGAGCGTCTACTAGTTCTCTGTTTAGAAGAAGGAGAAGGATCGTTGTGTGGTATTGGACGTTTTTTGGGACTGCCGTTCCCACCGCAATGGTGGGGCCTCTTTTATACATCTAAACGTAATCAAAATTACAAGTTCGAAGATGATGAACGCAAATTTTTAAACGTTAATTGGAATTCTGATCTTAGCCGTGTTCAAAATCGATATGAAAGTACATTTAGAATACCTGCACCAAGCGCGTCTATCAATCCCCAAAATGATCGACTAAACGTTATCATTGGCACGATACGAAACAACAACAACAACAACAACAACAACAACAACAACAACAACAAAAAATGTCGCCGTCGGAACCTTGGAGAGCAACGAACTCCCTCCCTCGTGTATCTTCGTCGTCCTTCGTCTTTCCTCTCGCAACGTGGAGGAAGAGAGTAAGCGAGTACTTACATACTGAAGAACTAAAAAGAGAAAGAGAAAGAGAAAGAGAAAGAGAAAGAGAAAGAGAAAGAGAGAAGGGATATAGCAAAGAGCGGCAACTCAATTTCTCCTCTTTTGGTACCCAAGTTGAGGCTCCAGTGCCCCACCACAAGAAGGCCCCGGCGAGGCCCCGGCGGGCCCTCCCGAGAACGTTACCCCCTCCCTTTGTCCCCCTCACTACCAGGACGGTCCTACGGCCATTGATCCCGACCTTCGCGCGCCGAACGAACGCGATTGCCAACGAAAGCCGACTTGCCGAACCGAACCTGCCGCAACTTGCGCACGGTTTTGCCCTCGGTTTGTGCGCTCGGTTTTGCGCGCTCGGTTTTGCCCCACCTCCCCCCTCCTTTCCTTTCCACGCAGCCACAGCTGCCGCACCCCCTTCTTCACTTCTTCCTTCGTGTCCTCCCCTCGTCCCTTTCTCTCCTCCTCCTCCTCTTTCTTCTCGTTTCCTTCGTCCCGCAGTACTCTTCTTCTTCTTCTTCTTCTTCTTCTTCTTCTCCTCCTCCTCCTCCTCCTCCTCCTCATCTTTCTCGTCCCTCCTGACTCCCCTAACCTCCGTAATCGAGGTGCACGTACGACTCGGACCGACTCCTCTTCCCTTCCCCCGTCGCCCCTTTTTCTGCCATGACGTGCCGCTTGATTCGCGAGGGACCATGACCAAGAGCCGGTGGATGGCCTGGAGAAACATCGCTTCGGTTTAAAAATAACTTTCTTGGAAGGCCCTTACCCATCTTTTCGTATCATACCGACTTCTCTTTTATCTGCTATGCTTTTATATATATATATATATATATATATATATAAACGTACCACTATCTAATTTAATGCTGATAAAAGTAGCTTCATAAAAGAAAAAACAGGTTTATTGAGTTAATTATTAAGTATCGTAGATCTAATTACTCGTCCATTTCGAAATATGCAATATTTTATATCCGAGTGAGAAACGTTTTTCCGTGAAATTTAATTATTCCAAAGCCATAATAAATTTACGTGCTAAATTATTTTCTAGAAAATATGAAAAGAAATGTGATATTTTGAAAATATCATCTTCCTTTTTTTTTATTTCCATCCAAACTATTAGACGAATTGTAAGAAAACCGATGAACCGTCTGCGTCCTACGCGAACAAACAACGAAATTGCAAAGAAAAAAAAAAGACCAAAATGTTCTATTTCCAAAGTGCTCGCGCTTCAATCGACGCTAGTAGCCAAAAAACGCGAACAACGCTCACGAGCGTGCATCAAAGAGATCTCAGAGCGCATAATTGAAATGAAACACTCCCTGACTCGTCGCGTAGCACGATTTTCGAGATACTTCAAAAAACGTGGTTTCGCGCGAAGCGAAAGGCTAAAGCTGGAAAGGTACAAAAGACGAAAAATCCATTTTTAAAAGCAGTCAGCCGTACGAACGCAACAACAAGGCTACATCAGAGAGCTCCAAGCTTTCAGCATTGTTGCACTTTACGTCGAAAGCTATGTGTCACAAAGAGCTACGTGTTTTTTGGCAGATTTTTTCTTTTTTCTTTCTTTCTTTTTCTTTTCTTTTTTTTTTTTTTTCTTTTTTTCTAATATGAATAAAAAGAAGAATGGGACAGGTAGAGGAGCGAGGGGTAAGGGAAACGAATGATCAGTTCGTTTTCGAGAATCGATATTTTTAATTACGTTTGCGTACTCTTCGCCTTATTCTTTCTTTGCGATCTAATAGTAGGCGTATGAAATATGAAATATGAAAACTGGAATGTACAAGACGAAATGAAATAAAAAGCGCGTGATTCATAGATCTCGTATAATTTACATGGAATTGGTAGGTACTTGTGTGTATCTCGTTGAAACAGCCGAGTAAATAATTTGTAGCTACACGTCTTAATGGAAGCGAGAAAGAGAAGGAGAGAGAGAGAGAGAGAGAGAGAGAGAGAGAGAGAGGAAATTCAAGGCAAAGCGATTTTATCGTCTCGACATGCACGAAGGGTGCGTGTGATTTCTCTCGAAGAAGTTTTACGTTGCGATCTTGGAATTTGGGCCGACGCCAAAGTATTGCATAACGAAATAAATCGTGTGTACGAGAGAGAACACGTGGCACGAATCGAAGGAACGTCGTCGTCGAGATAAACGATTTCACGATCTCGAGCGTACTCTCGAAAGGTTCGATAATTGATTTAACGCGCGTTTTTTTTAATTAACACTTCGGAGGTTAACCGAGTGTGAAACGATTCTTTTCAAGTGACACGATTCTTTCTCCTAAAAGGGATACGCAACAAACATCTAATAGAATATTAAATGAAAGAATTAATGTCAAATTATAAATTGAATAATTCATTTTATATTCGTTTGGATGAATATTTCAAATGAGATTGAAAACAACGTCTAAATTTCCAACGTGCGATTATTTATGTAGATTAGAAGAAATAAAGTCATATATTGAAATGAGTTCCATCTTATGCCATTAAATTCCATTTCTCGATTCACGAACGAACACAGTTCGACGGTGTCATGGACTGGCGTCACGGCCGACGGATTTCGCGTGCGTTTTGGTTCTTGATTCTGCGAGGTTTCGTATCCGTGCGTGTTATCTACACCACTCTAATAACATTTTTAGCGATGCTGCTACACGCAGATTCGTTTGACAATGACCGAGGCCGTACACCTTTTGCACGAATGCTCTCTAACGATATTTGTTATTTCTTTATCAAAAAGATTACATCGACTTGATTCTTCTCAAGCATGAATTATTCGAGAAAATTTCTCATATCTTTCTCGTATCGATCTCGCATCTTCGCATTATTTAAGCGATCATTTTATTTATATTCCTCCACGTTCATCAAATTTGTTGAAATCTTTTGAAAAAGGATATTATTACATCTCGGAGTTACAGCGTTGAAAGTCATAAGGTACGGTCGTTAAAATCGATTATAGATGCCTAAAAAGAGAGAGAGAGAGAGAGAGAGAGAGAGAAAGATGAAAAAACAATATTCAAGTCAACATCTAATTGATTTGAAAATAAGATTGAAAAAAAATATTTCTCAGATAAAATCGTTGAAAAGAGAACTCGCTTTCGCAAGATGGATACGCATGATCGCTCGACTCACGCAGCCGAGCGTACGCGCGTGTGCCGTGAGCGATCGTCGGCTCGACTAGCAACTCGAACGATCGGAGGAAATTACAAGTTCGACTGGGTGGAAGAAGTAGAAGTCGGAGAACGCTAGACGCGCCGGAAACGAGCGACACTACGCTGTAATCTCGAAAGGAAAGCTCGGAACGCGATTCGACGGCTCGTCGAGAGACAATTTTAACGAGCTGCGTCGTCTTCGCTTCGCACACATGGACGAACTCGTACTAAACGTTAAACATCGATCCATAAATCATATCCTCTATCATTTTTTATATTAATTATTACTTATCACCATATGTATTTTAACGAATTGTTAATAATTATGGATACACAATCGACAAACGTCATCTTCACAACGTACAATTCTTTATGAATTTTTTAATCTCAACGAGTGGACAATAGGGACGAGAAATAAATTGTAAATAAATGTTTACGGCCAAATATGCGTTAATTATTCACATTTATTCCCAGAATTATATGATTGTTTCATTAGAGTAGACCATAAAATAATTTCGATATCTGTTTTTCGAGCTACGAGAGGAAATAATCAAAAATATGGATAGGTACGTTTGATATCAATTAATTTACACTTTTTTTCTCGCATCCATGGAAAAAAATATTTAAAGAGACAAAATAAAAAGTTGGAGAATTTAATCTTTTCGATCGGAAGTATACAACTTTCAAGAGAGAAATCGTCCCACAGCAAAAAGATATGAAATCTTGTTGAAAGTAGAAACCACAGGATTCCATATCTCGTTGATAAAATTCGACTGGAGGTGACGTCGAAGAAGAACGTATTAACGACGTCGTTTCGTCAACGAAAATGTCTGCGTGGTCGAAGTCGGCCAACGGTACCTTGTTCGATGTACATACGTGCATGTAAATGATAGCAATAAAATATCCGCATATTTATACAAGATATACGCCATAGCCCCAATGTACGCGTATTCGTATATTTTATGGGTCGTTTAAGAGAAGGAAAGGAAAATGTTTCTTATCGAACTTACAAGATATTCGTGTCTTTTTTACTATCAAAACGAATCCTATAGTTTTCGATTATATATACGAAGAGTAAGAGACTCGTTTTATCTACAAAAAAGACAAAAAAATAGAAGAAGAAGAAAGAACGCACATACTTCGATGCGTTGATGATCGTTCGTTAAAAGCAAAACGTTAAAGAAAAATAATAATCTTTTCAACAGTTCAATTAAATCTAATTCTGCAGATATATTGTAATTAATAATTACATGCAATGACTAACCGAGTTTGAAGTTTGAGAGAAATTAACGACCATAACGACACCAAACTGACACCATAATAAAAGACATTATTCCATATCAAAGAAAAGTCCTTTGAACGCTTCAATAAATCCAATTCTACGGATTGATTTCAACGATATACAATAACTAATCGAATTTGAAGTTTAAGAAAAACCAGCAAGGATCTTTTACGAACGATCTCAAAGGAAGCTCGAATCTTGGGGATTGTTGAACGTGACTGTACCCGAAGTTTGCTGGCCCGCCGAAGTGAGGTGTGTACCTACCTGCCAGGTACGTTCCCTCCCTCTCTCTCTCTCCCTCTCTCCCTCTCTCTCACTCTCTCTTTTTCTTATACGTTGTACCTATCATTCTCTGTCTTTCTCTCTCTCTCTCCCTCTCTCCCTCTTTCTCATGGCAGTCGTGGTAGGTCAGTATACCCTAAGCAGAAGTATTCGAAGGAGCAACGTTCAACGTCCAACCAAGCGAACAGCCAACCAGCCGACGCGTCGAGGGACAAAGAGCGGCCGCCGGCCCAAAAGAATAAATAAATAAGAGAGAAAGAAGATGCAGTAGTGAGTTGGATAAAGGGAGAAGTAGAATGCATCGCGATGGACGACGCAAGGAATAAAGTGGTCGTGGACCGAGTGGCCGCCATCAGTGCCAAGGACACCGACCGAAATCCAAGGGTACCAACAAGGCCAACCAAGGGCCCGGCCCACACCGTCTCGTGAATTTACTTGCTTGGCTGCTCGCCCGGTCTCCTCTTTCTTCTCTACCTCTTCCATTCTCCACTTCGCCGCCCAGATTTTCTTCGTAATGCTGTACCTAAGGTCTTGAGAGAACGAGAGAGACAGAAAATAAGAAGAAGGTTTAGTCGTCGAGACGTTCCGATAAAGATGATGACGATTTAACACGCCTCCTTCAACGTTTTTTCTTTTCTTTCTTTTTTGTTTCATTTTTCCTTACTTCTTATTGCATAGAAATAATTAACGTTCGAGAAATCTTTTCTATTTCGTCAAACTCAATTTTGATACTATCTATGGTTTTAAGCGCGATGACTTTTTCTTTTTCTTCTTTTATTTTTTTAATAACTCACTGAGCTAAAACGTTTGAATTTTCTTTCGGTGAACGTAGATTTTTTTTTTTTATAAAATTTGTTGCATTCTTCTTAGGTACATGTTGTATAATAGGGATAAAAGTGATAACATTGGAAAAAAAAATTATCATGTCTGTACAATCTAACTCATTGTGAAATATTTCTTAGATGCGTTTCAATTTCTAAAATGTTCATTTCATTTCGGTTCGGTTCATACGAAATGAACTTTCATTTTATAAGAAATATCTACAGTGAGAGATTGCGAATTTAAATCGTTCCTTATTGGCTCGTTCCACAAGACTTTTTATTGCTCGAGGAATAAACATTTATAGTATAACTCGCTTATATATCCCCTTGGGTGGTTCGTACTTATGTTTATATCGTGTGACTCTTTGGAGACGGATCTCGAATATGTCGGTCTCTTTTCAAAGCAACTCCTCTTCCTCTCTCTCTCTCTCTCTCTTTCTCTTCTGGAAATCGTCACCGGAAGGCACGATAAACATCCATGACACCGCAAATGAAACGTAACGATGTATCGAGGGAACGCAGAGAAATGAACGTCTCGACGTATAGTATGAACCCTCCTTGTCTCTGGATAAAGTCATTGACGGAATAGGTCGAATTATTGAAAAATGTACTTTCAAGGAAAAGAAAAATGACAGACGTATTCGATAAAGTATTTTATAATTGAAAACTAAAGTGATGGAGATATTTCAGATTTTAGGAATCAGAAGCCAATAGTATCTAATAAAAAGAAGAAACGAAAAAAAAAGAAAGAAAGAACGAAAGAGATAAAAGTAGATTCAAGAAAAAGGGAAACGATGGACGTATTCAATAAATTCTTTGATAATCGAAAACTAAAATATGACGGAAATATTGTAGAATGTAGTATAAAAATAGGGATAAAAAGGGAAGCTCAAAGTCTAATAATCCGAAGCATTATCCTAATTAGTGAAGTCTTTGAACGTTCGGTCGGACATATATATATATCTCTATTGATAAGCACGTCGAACGTCTCCGTCTCTTTCTCTTTCTCTCTTTCTCTCTCTTTGCACTGTTAATTGGCAGCGACGAAGACCACAGACTCCTTCGTTTCTCCGTATATCCGTCGTCATTGAAAAGAAACGAGGTCTTTGGCTGGTGCCGTCAGTAGCATCGATGCTGCTGCTGCTGCTGCTGCTGCTGCAGCAGTGGGTTTCGAGTTTCGAGGTAGGCCGAGTGTCGACCAGGTGGATGACCGCAGGTCGTTCGCGAGGGTTGATGACTCGGCCGAAGGAAAAATCCGGAAACGAGGGTGGAAGGCTCGGCATAGTCGGCCGCCATGGGTAAGTGCGTACGAGAGAGAATGCGAGAGAAAATATGTATATACGTATATGGGCAGATAGGTGTATATACCAAGAGACACGAGAGTTGATGCAGACGTTGGGAGAGTCTCGTAGAGTCGCCTCGATCGACGCTGCCTCCGCATGGCACGCCAGAAAGACTGAGAAAGAAAGACAGAGAACAGTTTTGCCCTCTCTCTCCCTCCCTCCCTCTCTCTCTCTCTCTCTCTCTCTCTCTCGTTACTCGTTTCGTCTCTCTCGGTCGAGCGAGTGCTCGGTCGGTCGGTCGGTCGGTCGGTCGATCGGTCGGTCGGTC